>JAVSBS010005307.1:29243-82998 GCA_033124195.1 Coracias cyanogaster
CCTGGAGGTGTTCAAGGCCAGGCTGGACGGGGCTTGGAGCAACCTGGTCTAGTGGGAGGTGTCCCTGCCATGGCAGGAGGGTTGCAACTAGATAATCCTTAATGTCCCTTCTAACCCAAACCATCTATGGTTCTATGACCTCCCTGGATGACAAGAAGGACTCTTCTGTTTGCTCACAGGGAACTTCCCCAACACCCAGCTATTCATTGTCTGCCCACCTCCTGGTGATGAGCACGCTCAGGAGGAGAAAGTCCTCAGGGATGAAGAGCTCCTGAGGGTAAATACAGATTAAAACTAAAAGTAAATAATATTTAAAAACTCTAGTGAACATTGCTTTCCATTCTTTCCCATATCAAGAGAACCGTGAGCTGTCTGCCCCCTGAAGCACCAGTTCCCTTAGAGCAGCCATTTCACTTGGCATCGCTTCCGCGGGGCACAGGTAGGTCCGCCTCTGGCAGCATTCAAGGATTAGCAGAAGCAGCCACAAAAAGAAACCATTTCAGTAACCATCTTCTGGCACCCCCAGCTGCAGCTGTACGGGCCCCGCTGAAATCACCACACAATCGGTAGTAGAGCAGCAGTGCTCTCCAGCCACAGCTTCCTCCCAGGAGGTGCGATAGCATCGCTGCCGTACCACGGCCATTTGTACGCTTGCTCAAGAGCGAGGCTGGTGCGTTATCGCTGTCTAAATAGCAGCGAAGAATCACTGCCTCCTACCAAAGCGCTTTATGGTGAGATGCAGCTGGAGATCTTAAGAAAACTAGGTGCAAGCAGCATTAGAAAAGGGCTATGCCTTCTCCTGGAACCACAGGCCTGACTCATCAAGTTTTCATAAACTGTATAAAGTCAAAGCCACCAATCACAAGGATGAGATTAAGCAGCATCGGCTCTTGCACAATGATTTTAAAATAAAACCCCTCTTTTCACTCATCTACTACCTTTCACCTCAACTAAAGCCTCACGTTGCCCAACGCTGCTTCCACAAGGGCAGGAAAATCCAATATACCAATGAGACGACAACTGAAGCTGAGAGCGCTGAAATGTCCTACCTGGAAAAACAAAAAATCAGTCCTTAGCAGCAAAGATGAAATGCTGTTTCATTTTTCAAATGGATTTAAACAGCTCAACACCATAATTCCATGGCAATACCCTGTTATCCAACCTCAGCGCTGCTCTGTGGAGTCCACTGCCCAGGCAGTGTGTCAGCCAAGAGCCCCCCATCCAAGCTTGCAAGAAAATAAGACCATTAGGCCTCAAGGTCTTCGTGCAGCCCCTGCAGGCTTCAGAGTTTTTTTTTTTTTACCTGTCTTGGAGAAATACCAAGGGTCACGTAGGGTGAAGAAGCAAGTACACTCTGAAGACACCTGGACTCATGGAGGTGGTACCTGCTCATTGCCACTGACTGCTCCAGTGAAGAGCAGCAGAGTTGACCACAGAAGGTGGTTGTCGATTTTTGCTAATTTGGTTGATGCTTACTCAGGTGAGACAGGGAACAGCCCAGCACAGAGCAAATACAGCCTGGGGGCCAACGCAGGAGAAAAGGAAATCACTTGTAGGCTCCAAGTAAGCCCCGAGTGAGTTGGTTCTTTCCGTGAAGAAGGGCTCAAGGGGCGCTGAGTTTCTTAAAAGGAGTCCAAGCTTCAGAAACTTGGCAGAAGATTTCAGCTTTGCACTGGGAAAGCCAAACACAGAGACCCCAGAGGGGGAACCTCAGCACTGCCAAGAGCAAAATGAGCCCTTGTCACCTTCTGGAGCTGCAAAACTGGCAGGTGCTGGTCCTGGTCCACGAACGATTCCACTTATTTCCCCATGTCCAGTTAGTAAATAAAGGCTCTGCAACAGGTTTCTTCCAAAAAATAACCTTTATTGTTTTGGTTGTAAATATAAAAAAATGCATTGCACAATTTAACAGACCTACTGAAAAGTGCTACATATCAACAGCACAACAGAAGTTGTGTCATGCAACAGAACAGGAAACCTAGGCAAAGCAGGAGCACAACCTGAAGTCCTCCCATCTCCAAGTTTGTCGGGTTTTTTTTCTTTAACAAGAATCAACTCCACTTAAAACACATTTAAATACAAGGTTAGAAGAAGAAAAAGAGCCATTTACTCATTGTACTGTTAGTTAAAAGGCTTGCTCCTAACATTGATATCTTTTGATTCAAAACCTTGCTCACATTGGAAAAGTTCAGCTATAAAAGCAGTTGCGACATCGGCCACAAAGTCACTCCATCACATACCCAAGATGTGTTCTCTGGAACTGAGTCGAGTTCTACAGATCAAGCTACAATCGGTGCTACCACTTCTGCTCTAACACTGTAAATGAGCGTGAAACCCAACCAACAATGAAACAAAAGGAAACTCAAGGCCATAAACTGATGTTGTGGGAACAATTATTGGGGCCTTACAAAAGAAAAAACCCCACACCAGATGATCTCTGAAATTCAAGTGTATAAATTGAGGAGGGGTAATAGAAAAACTCCCGTTGTCTCACCTAATCCAAAAACCTCCCAAAAGTCACCAGTAGTTGTCCCTAGTCCTCTGGAACGGGTATGACTGAATCTCTACAGCACCCAAAGCAGGTATAAGCAGCCTTTTGATGCTGGGTGGTTTTCCACGCCAAAAAAAAAAAAAAAGTGGAAAGGAACCAAAAAAAGAGGAGGTCAAAACAGTTAATAGTTAACAACACATTCTATTTTCAGTAGTATCTTCTAGTTGGCAACATGAAGGCAAGAATTACCCACTCCAGAACCACAGAAAGTGAAATCGCTTTCAAATAACTGGTACTAGAACAGCATTATCTTGCTGAATGCCTCTGAGCGAGCTTCCCTCTCCTGCTCTCCAGCTGCTCCTCAGTCTGGGGCTTTAAAAGCAAAGAAACCAAGAACTACCTGCCCTTGTCACCTCTACCACACAGGCAGGCACGCACTCACTCTCTCCCTCATGTAAAAAACCTTGAAGATACAAACCGAAGTTAAATTTTTTTGAATGCAATTGGACAGCCCTTTGTCTTTTCAAGCCGTTCCACATGTAAAGATTGAAGCATTTGCATTATTTCTGTCAGACTTCTGGTACAACAGCACGTAGATGTGTGCATATGCGATCGTGAACATGGGAGCAGAGGACGGTGAGGTCAGCAGGAAAGACCCATTTTTTCCACACGTACACACAATTTTTCCCAACCTCAAAGGGACGCGGCGATGCCAGGCAGATAAAATCCTCTCAAAACCCAGGGAAGCCCCACTTGGACAAGTCACTGAATTTTCCATGCAGGATTGTTTCAGGGGGAAGAACGCATGACTTAAGAGAAACCAAATGCAAACATGGCACCAAGATCTAAGGCACAGATGGAAACATGCCAGTAAGCCTCCCTTGAAGGAAGGCCTCCCGAGGGGTCTAGAAAAGCACAGAAGAACATGCCAACCAGGTTGAATGGTATTAATCAAGAATCCTTTGGTTTTGTGCAGAGATCAGAATGTCAAGATGAAGCCCACGCTTGTCTCTGTTCCCACCACTCATTAATTCCTTCAATTCTCATTTCCTCCTGGACTTTCACCACTTACTCCTCCTGCTAACGAGGAGCATCATACAACCCTAATAACTACACCAGATAATGCACAAGTTCTCCAGAACTTGTGTTTGGGGTGGAGGCCATCTACAATACACTGATTAACAGAATTTAGGGTCAGAAGGAACCATCAGACAATTTCAGTTTGATCTTGTGTGTATCAGGCCATAAATATTTTACCTAGCCACTCCTTTATGGGGTGAAATATGTTGAATTTGACCAGCCACGACTTGTCTTCCATTACATGGGGACTCTCTGCAAGCTTAGCACCAGTTCACTGAAGACCTCCACACGTGATCTGCGATTCTGTGTAGACTATAGGCACCGTGTGTTTTGCCTGCCTAGGTAAACTTTGGTGACATTGAGGACATTAACCGCTTAAATAAGGAGAAAAAGTGTAACAAAAAACAAAAAAAAACCCTGAAGTGTTACCAAACTTTTGCTTTAAAGAAATATAGTATTTAGAGTCCTCAATGAGTAAGAAATACAGACTAAGGAGTTAAATGTAAACCAAAGTGAAAAACCATGCAGGAATTAATACATATGTGGTCAATCTCTTCATACCAATCCTCAGTGAGACAGAAAACAGCTTTTTCCTCCTGTGTTTCCAGATGAAGTGAAATCACACCCTTGACAAAGCTGACTGATAAAAGAACTCTGACTTGCAGTACCAGGGTGACAAAAATACACAGAATCACTGCTTCAAAGAGCAGCCACATCATTTCTGGTAATTGCAGTACGTGGAAAATACCTTTTCACTTTTCCTTTCCTCCCTCCTACACTCTTGCCAAGTAAGCAATTTTTTATTTAATTTTTTTCTCTTTACTGTAAAGATTTGCAGGTTTAATAGTGCCATGAGCCTGTTTCTCCACCACGAGTTATTAAAATAAGGACTTTCCCCTCCAATTGTAACCAGCTCACGGGGCAACGTGCATGACAGTTTTTCCATCCACATCCAGATAAAAACGGCTAACGGACAAAATTTTTAGCAATTCAGTCACATTGCCCCTTCCTATTCCTTTAAGGTCCCTTTCACCTTCCAATTCAATCAGTGAGATCTGAGCTGTGAGGATTCAAGCTTAGAAGTCATCAGAGTTCCCTGGGCTTTGAAGTATGCTTTGTAGTGCGCTTTGCTTGTTGAGACAGAACTCAAACGTCCTTGAGACTAGTAATGGTAAAAATCAAGTACAATCGCAGCCTGCCAAGCAGAGACCACACTGCCGGGGCAGCTGCACAGAATCTCTTCATCTGAAAAGTACAGCAAAAACACAAGTGGGTCTGTTCCTGGACAATGTGCCTACTGATTTCTTTCTAGAAAACCGGATACATATTTTTACCATGCAAATACACATGTAGATATCTGTGCATCTCCATGAGATAAGCCCAGTAAAGAAAAACTTGAGGGACGCTCCCCACCTAATCACAGTGTTTAAATGACTTCACTGGAATCGAGTTCACAAGCAACAATAAAAATGGGAGCCTTTAAAGCACTGATTTAAAAAAGAATTTACACTTCTTCAACGCTTTTCACTCAGACGCGTCCCAAAGAATATTGCTCGATTGATTACACCACAATGTACAGAGACCTAGATACGGATCTCCCCAGAAAATCTACTCGCTATTTAATTACTATGACAACCTTCACACACTATTTCAACAAACCCTTCCTTAGCTGAGGCCTGGATTTTTGCTGGCTCTGTTGGAGGGACCCAGGTTTTCACACGTGTTGCAAACTTCAAATGATACGTTAGATCTACCGGGAAAATAAATAAATAAAAGAGAGCATCTCCTCATCTGCCTGTACAGCTACAGAAAGGCACGTTGGTACTTAGATTGTGCCCTTTTGTCTTCCCCCCTGGACCTTAGGCTCCTTTCCCCTCAGCAGTCCCCTTCAGCCCCTAATTCCTCACCTCACAGGACCTCTGCTCAAGGAGAGGGCCCTGAATTAACCTTTCATGCTTTCCTCCTGCTACAGTCCCGCTCACACCTAAGCAAACTCCGCAACGAAAGCTGTTAGCTCCAAAATCTCAGAACAAAGACGAAAGAAAAATACTCCCTGTGCTTAGTCCCACTCCCCAAGCCTCTTGTGTTTCGTTTTCAAACTTCGGCCCCACTGAATGGAGAAGATTGGGGCAACACTGAGAAAAACTACATCCCCCAAAGGAGAACATACCGACCCCATCCAGCATCAATGCCCAAATGTTTTAGCTGCTCCTCTTCTCAGCACTGGGACAGCCCTCCGGTCACCTCCAGGCAGCCTGCTTTTGAACCTGGAAGAAAACTGCTCAGGGGGAGGCACCAGGAAAACATTACCCCCGGTTTGCATAGCTCTTAAAAATCAGAATCAAGTAGTGAGAGGAATTACAGGGGTCATGGGAGCATTCCAGACGATGGACAATCCGCTGGAATGAGTATCCCAGTGTTGTCTGAGGATGGACAGACAATCACTGCTGTAACGAGACAGTTTACCTGCAGCAGAGCAGGGCAGGACCTGCTGAGACTGTCACAGAAAAATGTTATGCAATATTTTGGGTTTTAAACATATTTTTATATGTTTTTGTAATTTACGCTGAACATAACTTTCCCAAACTGAGTTAAGTCCTTCAGGTTTTTCGGATAGAAGGCAAAAAAATCGTGAAAAAGAAGCAAAAGAACGGACTACAAGTCCATGTGGTTTGATATAGTCTCTGAGATAACAAAAAAGCCGATTTCTTAAGTTTACAAACTCAATTCTTGTCTCTGAAGTGCTACTACATTTACCTATGCATGTGTTTTACAAGCAAGTTTTGTGAGGAAGGCAACTGAACTCTGCAGAGGGCAAGAAAACAGTTCACAGGTTAAATGGGTGTGAAATTCATGTATCTGCCCTAATTGCAAACTCTATACAATCTACAGCTGCTTTCTTGCACTCACTGCACAGCCCTACTCACCTGCAATGGCTGTATCAGGAAAAATAACAAAAATCAGTTCCTTTATTTGCTAGAAAACAAAGCATGTCTTGAAACTGATCATATGCAATGATACACTCATTAAAATAAAAATACAGAAAACATAGCCTGAGATTGTAATTCTAGTATTTCTGTCATGAGTTGACATCATTGACGGATGTTTCTTCTCCTTTGGTTTTTAATATGATCCTGCTTAACAGTTTTCACTATTCAAGTAACACAAATGGAACTGAATACCAGAAACCAAAATAAAAAGCATAGTTTGTTTCACAAAATCGAAAGTATATTTCCCCTTGAAATACATTCCTTGGTATACAAGATTTACACTCCAGAGAACTTGGTACTCGAAGCTGTTTTGTAGAAATACGTTTGTTGCATAAATGCTGCATTGATGGAGATATATTGCTGCCTGCAGGGCTCAAACCTGCGAAATTTACCTGAGCTTGGTGTTTTCTCACTTAATGGAGTAGAGCACAGCACTGAAGAGGAATCAAAACGTTACAACAACGTTGCATCGTACTTCTGCACACTCTGAAGGCAGAGCCAGGTGCCCTGAACAGTGTCTCGGGTGATGGAGAGAATTCTTTCTAAAGTGCACCAACTGAAAGGAGACTCGCCAGGCTGCTAGACTGGCAGGTTCTCCACCCCTTGTATAAGCAACTCATCGTCTTTGGTTGTTAGGTTTCGCCAGCTGATTTGTCCATCTTGGTAACTGCCTCAGCAGCTTGGTCTGGCAGGCGCGAGGGATCCGACAGAACCGAGGTGGTTGTACTTAGATGCCGGAGCGTGTTCAGCACCACTATAAAAACCAAAAAAAAGTCAGAAAAGTGTGAAGAAGAGGCATTAGTCTAACTGCAGACAGGTCCATTTAGGCAAGCCTGCAGGTACCGCAAGGCTGTTATGTGTGACAGAATTACAGAAAAACTTCTGCAAGACACGCACACCTTCGCACACAGCGACAGCAAGAAAGGGAGCAGGGCAAAAGCTGTGCCCAAGGAACAAGGAATGGAGATCTAGAACTTTTTAAAAACCCACATTTTTCTTCTACAACAGAGAGTACCACTTGGCAATCGTAAATGTTGCTGAAACTGCTGAATTGCAAGGGGGAAAGGATCAAGCAATCATGGCCAAACAGAAGGTCATTCCAAAGCTGAATACAAATCTCAGAAGTCTTCCTTCACAATGAGATAAATAACACTGCCAAACTTACTCCAACTAGGGCAGAATATTTTAAATTTAAATGCAGCTCAAGACTGTTTAAATTCTGGAATCTGCATTCAGCAATTTGTTGAGTTGTTTTGAGTTTTCTGTGTTGAGCGTGTGACCAAGTATCTTCAGAGTCACAAGAGGTTCTTTTTTTCCCCACCGCAATAATAAAAAGGAACTGGAAGTCACATTCAGCATCATGTGCTTCCTTTGCCGCCTCCTGACTTGCAAGAAAGGGTATGCTATACAGTCTCACCTCCCGTGATCTGGAATACCCGCTGGAAAGAACTTCACTTACTTGGCCGCAGAACAGGAAGAGGACAGTGCTGATCCAACCAGGCCATTGCAGTTTGATTCATATCCTTAAAGCTTGTTGTGGAAACCATCCCGTTGAAGGACTCAAACAATGGCTTAATAATAATGCTGAACTGCAAATCATCAAGTGTTAAGGGAGACAACAAAGGAGGAGTTGAAAACATTCTGTGGGAAACGCTAAGACAGCTCAGACTGCAGAAGAAACAATGGACTTCAACTACTAGAGGGATTGCAACATTTAAAAAAATATTTTTAAAAATCTGCAACACTGTGACAAAGGAAAGAAGTGAATATCAGTTTATAGAGATGCTATTTTCTGCAAAATTCCTATGCAACTCCCCAGATCTCCTACAAACCAACCATGCACTGAGGCACTCCTGCAAGCACGTGATTATCCGGAACCTCCACACACACATAATTTGTTCGATTTCTTCATCGCCACCTTTTTCATCTAACACTGTTGCTCTCACAGCAGGATACAGAAGCTTTAGTGTAACCACAGCACCTACCCCAGCACACCACAGACGCATCCAACGCAGGGTACGCGGATGAGTCTTGCCTGGCAAGAGTGAGTCCAGCGCAAGCCAACAGTGCAAGTATTCAGCCAATTTCTCAGGCAGATTTTTGAGCAAATACTCAAGTTCTCTGCTGCTGCAGCTAAACAAAGACCTCGAAGTACATAAGCATATTCTCAGAGATGATCAATAGCGTGGCAAGGATTCCCACACCAAGGACCAGACTTGCTGATCTACGCCTATGTGGACCAGGACAACAGCAAGCTGAGGACTGTCAGACTTTTCTTTTGGCTCTTTATCATCACAGGTTGAAAAGATGGGCAATAACCTTCCTGAGCAGAAGCAGACAGGATTCTTAGCCTGTAGTGCATTAAAACATAGAGAGCACCACCACAAGCCCCAGTTGGCCCCAGCTCCCAGGCTTTCAGATGAGCCTTCTGGGAACAGTCACCATATCTGAACTCAAACCAGCTTGTTATAACATCGCCACGTAGATTTCAGCTTACAGGTACATTAATTTCAGAAGCTGGTTGGATGACAAAACTCCTCTGAAGGCTCCGAATCTGTGGTTTTACCATGTTACTCCAGATGGGATTTTCTGACTAGTCAGCAGCGTGTGGGATGTGGCCCAAACTAAATCTCGGCATTATCAGGTGCCCCCACCTTTTTTCACTGAAGTTGACAATCAAGGTAGGTCCAACCATAGCCTAGCATCCTTGAGGGGATTTGCACGCCCTTACAGACCTCTACAGGGTGACTGGAACAACAACAGGGGTATTATTCTATCGCTATTTGAATATTCAAGAGTATTCTATTCTTGGGTTATCTCTAATAGCCCAAGGCTATATTACTCATTTCCCTCCTCTGTGTAACAGAAACTGTGGTATTTTTGTATTTGTAATGAAACTGCCCTTCTCTCTCTTACAGTCATTTCACGAGGAGAAGATTTTAAAATTACTATTATTAGCACTCACCCCTGGACCTTGTCAGCTTTTACTGCCAGACATTCTGCAATATGCCACCAGGCCTTAAGGATTCACTGCAGCTGTTAGAACAACTGTTCTGTCACTGTTACGTGTCAAGGGAAGTTTGGGAACATTATTTTGCCTATCAACATTCTCTTTCAGCAGCTCCAAAGGTCCTTGTTTCTCCTCAAATACTACAAAATCTAGCTACCCAGAATTGCATCTTCACCCCAGAAAATCTCTGCCACTTTCTAGAAGTGTCTCACTTCCAAATTCTGGAGCTATTTAACATCTTGGAGCAGCATAAAATAAACCCACCATCCAACCAGCAAACGTGCAGAATTGTCTTTAAATAACCATTGTCACTGTTACATTAAAGACTTCTATTTTTGTATTTCACTTGGAATTGTTCCAGAACTGATAGTGCTGTTGAATCCGGAGGTTTCACAATTGCATCAGCTCTAAGTTATCAGAGACTGCATGAGATCTTGCTAAGAATTGTTCCCTAAAAAGACGCTTAAAAAGGCCTTTCTAGGGCCAACATGAACCAGAAAACACCAAAGAAAGCATTTTCACATGCGGAAGTATTAAAAATGCTGTAGGTCCTGCATGTACCTATATACTCATGTTATCCAGGTAGTTAGAGGGAAATAACCAGCACAGAAAGCAGATGTACAAAATAAAGAGCGGTATGAACGTAAAAAGTTTAACGGGAGAAGAGAAGGTTAACACCACTGCTCACTGCTAGTTACTAAAATCCCTGATCTGATTCAAGCTAATACTGTTTGATCTAAACTAGTGAAGTCTATACAGCACAAATGCAGCTAATTTGGTTTCACTGTTTGTGTCTCTCTACCTCTTGCATGACCATTTCCTTACAAGCGCCGCTGCTAGCGCTGGAGGAGCAAAGAGAAGCCAGGTTGATTCGCTGCTGCAATAAAAGACAAACAGAAAACCGTTCTGTTTTTCCAACCAACAACAAGAGCTCCAGTCACAGAAGCAGCCCACCGAACATTTCCTGCAGTATAATAACCCACCAAGAAAATCTTGCCTTTGTATTGCATTTTACTTTCAAGTTACCTCCCATAGTTCAAGGTGAACGAGTCCTGCCTCACGACAGCCTATAAGGCAAGGATTCATATCCACATAGAGATGTGAAAGAAAGCCGAGGACGCACGTTATTTAAATAAGTTGGCTTAGAGTCACAGCAGAGTTCTCGGCGCTAAACACACCAGTGCCAAGCCTCAAGCTCAGCAGGTTGTTATAAAAGGATACAATCCAAAACTTCCAGTTCTGCAGAGTCCTGCTTCTTACGTACTCATCAAACATCTTCCTCATGTGGTCAAACCTTTGCCGTGTTATGGGAACTCCGGTAGCAGGGAGCTGCTGTTGACAAGAACTGAAAAGAAGATGTTCTGAGGCCCGAATTCCCATAAGCAAGGACACACTTCTCTTCCAGACTAAATTAGAGCAAGTGAAAGGTGTGTGTCCCCAATACCCGTGACCAAAGTGGCTTCCCAGTGCATGACCCCCAGTGTAATTGTTATAGCCAGGAATATGTACCATTTTCCCGACCATTTGGTCTATATTCCTGCAGCAAAGCTGTTTCTCAAGCTGCTACAGGCTCCTTAAAGCAAGCAACAAAACTGAAAACAAAGTGTAACATAGAACAAAGTAATTTTTGGCATCCAGTTATGAAAAAGCACATTAGGAGTCATGGGCAAAATTACATAGTTACTCCTGAGGAATGTTACAGAAGAAAGTGTTATAGAGATTCTTAAGGAACAGGTCATTTTAAAATAAAACCAAACAGACGTCATCATACTTTTAAAGAAAACTAAAAGAGATTTTGATTTGCTGATAAGTCCAAGAATGCCTAAGCCTAACACTTCTGCAGGTGGAAGAAAAACCACTGGGGTTCTCAACACGCTTTGCAATAATTCATAACTATCATAAACCCACAGAGGAAACTGAGGCACCAGGAAGGTGAAGACTTATCAGAGCTACGTTCAGCGAGTGGCAAGCTCCACGATTCCAAGTCCTGTGTCTTATGTACTCAACTATATTTTCTCTTAAAATCTGACTGCATTTGGAAAGAAAACTGCAGCAAAGCCATCACAAAGAGTAAGAGTGTTCGATCACGCAGTGAGCATAGCCTTCAAAAAAAGCATCATCACTGGCTTCTTCTCAGAATTACTCTAAGAAACCCGATGCATCTTTCCTGATGCTGCCCCTCTCGTGCGTTCGTGCTCAGAGCTGGCTGAAAATCCACACGGTTTGCCACCAACGCCCAGCCCGCAGCAACCGTGCTTTCTGTTTGGAAGCGTGTAGCAACCCTACTGCTCAACACCCAGCTGAGGCCATTCCCTGCTGTTAGCCAAAGCAACATTCAAGCTGCTCTGCTTGATTACAGAAAGCTCCCCAAATCTCACATGATGGCAGCGTTTAGCTCCTCGATTTCTTCCCGAAGGCGCCTGGTTTCCTCTTGCATCTGCGTTCTTTCCTGCTGTAGTTTAGCGATATATTCTACTGTTTTCTGGAGCGTGGTTGCATGGCTGATCTAGACCAAACACAAACAGAGCTCACTTTCTGGAACAAAGCTGGACAGATGAAGAGTTTGCCCCTAACCTGCTGTAACACTCAGAAAAGCACTTCAGCACCTTCAGTTTCCTTCACCGTGTGCAGAAGCACATGGATGGTCCGAGCAAAACCTACTACACTCCCCATTTCTCTGACTCCTAGTACAGAAAAACATGGTTGCAGTGGTTATTTTCTTCCACAAATGACATTTTTGCTACTTTGTTGAAATAAGTATTTTCATAATTCAAAATGTTTTATTTCATTACCTGTCCTCTTTAAAATATTTACTTAAATACTGAAGGATGTGCTACACCCACTGACAGATTTATAGTGCTCTTAGAAACCTTGCTGGAAGTTGACAATACAGATTATTTCGTTTGGGAAACCTGAAGTTATTAAACAGAAGGTAACATGTCACCAAAGAAGACAGAAACAGTATCATGCCTGTTTTTAACTCATCCTTCAATTTTGAGGGACAAAAAAAAAAAAAAATCTGCGCTTGAGAAATAAAATAATCAGACATTTTACTAAAGCCTTTCAAACAGACTATTCAGATCAGGAAGTGAAATTCTGACAACTTACAGCCTAAATGTCTAAAACTACAAAAATTACATCAATCAACACATTGCACACCAACACATTATTTCCATGTTTCACAAGGTACTGATATTTAACGGACATTATGAACTTTGTTGTGCAGACAAGTCTGTGTTTAAATTATTTCGATTTCAATTTAGCGACCCAAGTTAACTAGTGTAGCTGGAACATGTTCTTAATTTGGACAAAGTCATTGGACAAAGTCATCTCGGCCAGTTGAGATTTTTTTCTCTGTAAATCTATGTAAAAAAGAGAAGTGACATTGGGGCGGGGGAGCTCTGAGAATATTTGCAAGGCAGTTGGGTGATACTAGATGCTTTACATCTAGTCCTAGAGGGATTTTTTAAAGTCATCTTAACTTCTCAGGCTCCCAGCTGCTCCTCGGAGGTAAAGATCTCATCGGGGTAGGAAGTTTTAGAAATTTCACCGGACTTTTCCTTCGGCTCACTGACATGTTTCAACAGTATTTGCAGGCACGCAAGGTGGCTCTGGCAATGCCTAAGCTAACAAGCTGTGCTCATGGCTGGGTTGTATCAGCTCCGGTCAAGGTATATTAAGTGAGGCCCAGCGTTGTACCAACAGCATCTACCCGGCTTCTGGCTGGCTCTTGGTTCAGGCAAAATAAGCTTACAATCAATACTGGCTGGACCAGAGTTTTTTTAAAGTCCAGCTATGGGGACCAGAACTCATCCAGAACAGTTAGAATAAGCTTTGGATTTATCACCCTTCCCTTTCAAGTCCCTCAGTTCAAGTGTCTTCACCGACTGACTGGCATTTCTCAGTCAACAGTGAAGAGATTAAATTTATTAATGAGTCTTTCTTATAATTCCATATTAAGCTGTCAGTGCTGCCAAGTTACTTACCGACTTGGAGTTGGCGGAAACCAAGCTTTTCAGGGTACTGCAACCAATCTTGATATTAAACCTCCGTTTTTGCGCTGAAATATGCTTCATTCTTTGATTCTGCATAAATAAAATCAGCTCAGTCTATGCTGTTCTCCTTTACCATTCTACTACCACAACTACTTCAGCGATTCAAATTCATGGTGCCATTTTTGCTGCCTTGTGGCATTCATAGTCTTCCCAGTCAAAGCCACATGACGATACATTTGCAGCAATGATTTAACTTATTAAAAAGAAGCATCCAGTGTATTACATTCAATTCCAAACCTTGTAGGTTTTTATTTCTAAAGTAAAAATTCCCCCTTAAGACTGTTACACAATTTCCTTTTCTGAAGTCAAATTCCAACTTCTGGTTAATGTAATGAGCAATTACCTCAATGTAATTAGTTAGACTCTTGTTGAAGCCTTTAAGTTTAAAACAGTTCATAATTTATTCCTAATATATACATAATGTCTACCAGTGTAACAGGCAGTCTGACAAAAAAATAAAATTAAAAAAGAATCTGCAATAGTGGCCTCCCCTGAGAATAAAGGCTTTGTCAGGAAGCAGCATTTTCATTTGTAGCGTTACAAACTCAGGAGTTGTTTCCAACAAAATTACTGGAAGAAAACACAGAGTTTGCACTTTTGAGAATGCATCCTTGGCAGAGCTGGGCTTTCTGGTGGAGGCTCACCATCACCCCGTCGTATAACGGAGGAAAACAATGTAATAAAGCCAAAACCACAGCAAGTGCACGTTCAAGAGCTAGAAATGAGATTTCCAGTGCCCTCTATGCTTTGCCAAACTGAAAAACCAGTCAATACAGAACTGCTCAGTCTAACAATGCCGAGGAGCAAAAGAACACACATCTAGAGACTGGCAAACATGTTTCTGTCTTGTCTTACAAAAGAGTGACTACCAGTACCCATCCAAAGCAATTCCTCTCAAAGCAAGTGAGTTCAGAAGGCTCCGCAGCCTGTCGCCCTGCAGTGTCCTTACTTCTAAGAACACTCCTCCATCTAGTGGCCACTTTCCCACCACCGGCCAGTCCTAATAATCTGTCCCCTTGTTAACCTGCTCTCTAGCAGCAAGAACAGGTTGCAACTATTGATTGCGAGCATTTAAACCAAGACAATAACCACAAACTCTCCTGAGTAACTTGCAGCACGCTCAGCAAGGGGCAGTTCTGATTCTACTCAGCAACAGAGCTAGAGTTGAGCGCAATCACAGGCTGCAAGTATTTAAACTTACCTTTCTGCCCCGGGGGGAATCAAGCTGACAGCAACTCATAGGGTACATACAAAGACAGAGAAGCTAAAAAGGGGTTGGCACTTGCAAAATGGTTAAGTAACAGTCCCCTTTCACAACAGAATGAGAGGGTTACGGCTCATTGTCCTGCCTTGGTTGGTTGGTGCGGATAAGTTTCTCATACCATCACAGAAAGTGTTCTGACAAGGTCAGCTTGTGTAGGAGGTACAGCCAGCTTTCAGATGCTATCTCTAGACCGCCGAGTTCTTACCCCAGTAATTCTTGATGTGTTTTACAGCTGTAACTTGTAGAGTCTGTGGAGCTGCTTCTCTGTGGAGCAGCATAGCATCACTGGAGACAGGTAAGTAACTCAGCAGGTCAAGAACTCCCCCTCCAGCGATGGCCAGAGCCCTGCAGACTGAACAGCCCCAACAGAACAATGGCAAAAAGCCACAGTTTAGGAAACTAAGCCTGAAATCTTTGACCAAGTAAACTGAGACCTGTCGTAACACTCCTGTGAGTGACAGCAGGAACTACTGTCATGACCGTAAGGACCTGCAGAGGTACAGTTAAGCCTGGCCTCCCTGGTGACACATCCTTGAGAAGCAGAGTAGATATTTAAAATGGCTTTTAAAATTGAACAGAGCAGCACAAACACAGCATAAGCTAAACCTAAAGCACAAATACTCCACTGTTCCTGAAGGACAACTTACTCTATAGTCCAGGCTCAGACATCAGGGCAGAAAAGTAGCTACAAAGGCAAAGAAAAGCACCTCAAAGAAAAGGACACACACCTTAAGCGCAGTCATATTGGGGTCAGTGGCAGGTTTTCCTGAGCAGCTGTTCTGGGGAGACTGTGGACTGGGGTTCTGCTCAGAGGTGCAGGGGGAAGCTTGGCCTGAATTCTGACAGTCTCGGCCTTCATAAAGGAAGAAAGACAAGTCACATTAACAAACAATTTTCTGTAGCAAATGTAACTGCTGAGAAGTTTCTATTCAGAACTGAGCTGAAATGCAGTCAGCAACCAAATTACGTTCATTGATGCAGCAACCACATGCTAGAAAACATCAAGATTGCTGGGAAAGCTTAGTATTTCATGGTGGCACAAGGCTAAGACATCCCGGATAGCAGTAGGTAATACTCCTTTCACACGCACACACATTTCAGCAAAGGGATGGTGAACATGTAGGCTGCAACTCCATCGTCCTGCTGAAACTCCCCCGTTCGAGGCTTTAATGGCCTGGGACACGGCGGTAACACTGAGAACTCATTTACCAGCAAAGCCAGGATATGTCTCTAAAGCCGGCCCAGATACCGCTCTACCAACACGCATGCAAAAGGCGTCTTTGCACTTACCTACGTTAACAAGGACTGGGTCTGAGATCCTCCAAATTATAATTATGTCACTGAACAACAAATTATTCAGCACTTTCTACACAGATGCCTTTCAAATGGGTTTAATTTCTTGGTGACTATGATGGTACATCCTTTTAGAAGCACAACATCGCAGTTTGTGGGAACGCTGCACAGTCGTTTAAGACAAAAATTGCAAACAACCGGATGCAACCGAAGCTGCAGGGTTAGAAGGGCCTAGACAGCTTTTCCTTCAAAAATTATCCAAGGATTCTCAAGGCCTAACCTATGGAAACACGCTGACGTGTAGGGGAGAGAGAATGCTTACAGCTTTCTAACTTACTAGGTGTAGGTGAGGGAACTTGTGAACAGCTACTGTGTGAAGGGATTTTCTCTCCTTTCACCAACACATCCTGGACTACACTAGGAGACAAGAGATGTGAGACTGTGGATTGGGTTTGTTGACTACTTGGTGCTTGCTGTGCTGGACCAGCCAGAATGTTACTATGGAACTCCGTCACCCCGGGAGCCTGGGAACAGCACAGAAATAGCACAGATAAAAACAGGGAGAAGGAAAAAGGGAGAAGGAAGGGGGAGATGGGGCAGAGGGAGAGAAGGGATGAGAGAATGGAGAAGAGGGGAGAGAGAGAAAGAGAGAGATTTGTTACCTTGCCTTTCACTAAAAGTAGCAAATTAATACATGATTAACAATCTGATGACATGAAACAAGGGCTAATATATAAAGAATTGGCAGGCACTGAGGTCAGACTTCTGGCAGGAGACCAATATCCTTTCATAACTTAAAGCAGTATTACAACACATCAACAGCATAATACACTAAAAACTATTTCCATCTTCCTGCATACACCATACTGGAAAACCCACTCAGATACTCAGGGCATGCTTCCCAATATGTAAAAGGAAAGGGGACATCCTGGGTTCCTTCGAGCTTCTGCACAGTTAATTAACAGCACAACCCATCCCCATTCACAGGACTGTGCCTCTTGGTAATCTCGCTGTTGTGTGAGACTGAGTCTGTGAAGACCAGATAGTGCTTCCAGGCCCATAAAGTAGTTAAATCAAAGATAAGCAAACATAATGCGGAATGCACAAATGCATATGCTGGGTAACGGGTGAGTTTTAGTGGACTAGTTACCCTCCTGAGCACATTGTGGCTCTAACTACTTGCAAATAACAGGCCTAAAAGACAAATATATATTTTTTTTCTTCTCCTTACTCTGACAATTCCAGCTGGTGCAATTGCAGCATTAGACTGAGACGTGTCTGGCGTCAAAATCCCCTCTCTTTTTAAAGGTGCTGGAGTTACAATCACAGCTCTGGACTGTCCCTGAAAGGCAGCTGAAGAACACAAGTTAGAATATAGTTAATGAGACAAAAAAAAAAAAAGCTTGTCATAACTCAGCATTGAACAGGGGATGGAGTAACAGGCACATATTTGGTACTACGTCATTGTAATACAAAGTGCCACCAGTTTTCTGATAACCTCAGTCCTGTGAATCCAGTCCAAAGGACTCTAACACACCAGTTATTTCTGAGGCTTCTAGCATCCCTCTCACTGTTTCAAGGGGAATTTACAGAGCTACCCAGTAGATCAGGGACATGCAAAGTGTCTTCATTCACGGAAGGAGGATCATCTTCGCCTCTCCTCTCACATCCATACTTCTTGGGCCTCAGGCTTCCTCTGCTGACCCAGAAAGGGTCAATGGCAGCAGCTCACTGAAGGATGAATATTCAACACTTGTGTTTCCTTGTATATATATTGAATTCTCTTCCTCATCACTTCACTCTACTAGCTTCTTTCACTATCTGGTTTTACAGCTGCTTTACATGCCACACAAGCAGAAGACAACCAAATGTGACTGGGAATCAGCACCAAAATTCCACAAAATAGGCTAAAGAACCAGGAGTCCTGCAGCGTTAGACAGCTAGAGATAACAGTGAACAGCAGCAATTGTCTCCACAGAGAAAGTAACAAAAAGTTCTCTAAAAATGTCTGTACAGGAGCCTTGTCCCCAGGACAGGAATTGGAATCCTTGCTCTTCACCACTACAGAATTCTAGTCTAACATAGATCTGTTAAAGTCCAGTTTAACCAATGCAGATGTACAGTTACTGGTATGGCATTAATGCTGACCTTGCTCTCACCCTGACTTTAGAGAGAATAAAACTGACCATCCCATATCGTTACTAAGAGAAGAATCACACAAAGACACAGCTTCCGTATGCTTTTTGAAAAAACTAAGCCGAACTTACTCTGTTTCATTCTAGCCTGTATTGGCTTCAGCTCTCCTCTGTACTGGGCGTCCAGTTTAGACACTTTCAGACCACTCGAGATTTTACTGCTAGGACCTAAGTCCTTTCACAGAGGGCAGTTCCAGGGAACTGATCAACAGGTGCCCCAGTTGACTCCTTGCCACATTCAGACGTTATGCCTGTGGTTCAGACCCTAGGCTTCCCACAGCAGAGCCTCAGGTGCCAGATTCCATTAACAAAAAACCATCTGAGTGGTACAGCAGCAGGAACAGCTTGAGACAAGTGCCTCCAAAGAGGGAACCCCAACAAAGAAACCCTTGGGCAAGCACACCCTTACAATCTATGCATCCACCCCTCACATGCATTTTGGTCCAATGGTGATTTCTGGTCTGGGATCTTCTAACACCTTATTGGATTCCTTCTCTGTCTCCAGGCAGGCCATAAACTATTCTTATCTTGTTGAGCTGCAGGTTCTGCTGACAGCCGTAGCCTCCTTCTCCTCTGGTTTGCACTGCCTCTGGAGGCCCTGCTGTGCTTAACTAGGTAAAAGTTCAGCACATCTCGGTGAAAGGTCACAGCCTGCAGCCTCAGCTACTCATGCCAAGTAAAGCAAAACAAACAGTATACACCAAGCCACACAACATCATGCTGTAACCCCCACTTCCTAATGCTAAATGACTGACTCTGAGCAACTAATTCTATTTAAAACTTATTTAAGCTATACGACTAGTGTTTCTTATCGCTACTAATAAAGCCATGAGGTAGGAAAAGTGTCACAGCAGCTCAGTCACTGCCAGCCCACCCCTCCGCAGCTCAGCATCAGGATACTGCAGGACACACAGAGTGGAACAGGAGACAGTGCAGGATATTAAACGTCTTCTCCTCTACTGTGATGAACATCTGGGTTGTGAAACAAGGACAGTTTCTGCATAGCCTGTATCAGAAAGGCCTGCGGACTGCACAAACCATGTGCGTGGGGCTAGCTGGCAGAGAGCACCGTCACCCTGCTACTGGGAGCTCATTCTTTGTCCCAGTATTCCCACATACAAAGCTGGAATCACAACCCTTCCACTGTTCACCACTGCTCAGCTGGACTATCAACATCTCTCTTGAGCTGAAGAGCCCCCTTGTAGCAGTGCATTAATGCTGCTGCACAGACTTGGGATTTCTGACCTCCACCCTGGGGTAACTGTTACAATCAGCACAAAGTTAAACGCTCCTTTAGATTTTTCATGTTTCTATCCTACATATGCATCTTTTACAGACTTCTGTCTCAAAATCAGAACATTTACCCTGCAGTGGTGATAGCAGAGTTCTTTCCCACATGAAGTCCTGCACCTGATGAGAAATCGGTGAGATTTTTGAGTCCTTATCACAGGGCAGTACACATTACATGTCTCTTTCTAACACAGGTTATAAAGCAATTTGTTTCACAGTCATGAGATGATTTGTTTGTCCTGAACATAAATGACAGGCATAAATGCCTTGGTTACAAGTCCTGATGTTTATTCTATTGCTAGAAATAAAGCTCCAGTCTTTACATAAAACCTTGGATTTGACCTCTGAGCTTGGTGCCCTAGTAGTTTAGGAGCACTGTGACCCCTGAACACATGCCACTGCCAGGAATGAAGAACAGCAACAATGTCAAATCCAGAGGAGAAGGAAAGCCTTTTGTTGTGATGGTCCAGGAGTAGCTGATGAAGTATTGGGAAAGTGATACACAGGCTGAGGAGCAACCCAAGAAGCACTATGAAAGGTAGGAGCAAAGGCTTTCTGAAAATGAGAGTTGCCTACAATGCTTTACGAGGTGAGAAATGCACGTCTTGAATGCTGAAGGTGCACGGACTCTTGCTTTATAACGCACCATTGGCAGAAACACTGTCATTAACCCCCTACTGCTATTAATAGTGGGCCAGCTTGTTCCCAGTGACATGCTACAATTAGGTCCTTGGGCCTGTTCTACTCCTGAACAGTGATTTTTTTTTTTTTTTTTGAGGGTAACCACAATGCCTGGCCCTGGCAGACACACCTACTCCTTTGTACAGCCTCTTCAACAATACTCCTCCAGGCAGGGTTTTTCTTGGATTATTGTTGCGCGTTTCAGGTGGCTGAAGTCACCTGGCTCCCAGCCAGCACAAGTCTAAAAATAGCGTGCAATAACCCCAAGAAAAATAGGTACTGTCTGTCCTGCTCTAGCCTTGAGCTTTCCCACAAGAACGACCACAAGCAAAGCTTTCCCTGCTCATGCTTGCTCTTCTTAGCTTTGTGCAGTGCCAGTGGCTCCAAATCACACCCAGCCTGGAGGTCTCAGTATATCATACTCTGAACTGAAAACCATGTGCTTCTGACAGCATCTCAGGAGTCTGTAGACTGCTTGAGGCAAAGATCTCCAGCTCCCCCTGCCTGGTCTTAGTTTTTCCCCCACTGGAAGGGCTGATTCTCATCACCCTGGTCCTGCTAGGGAGCACTCATGGTGGATGAGAGGCACGCTCCCATGCTTCCATCTGGACCAAAGATCTGCTCCTCTTTAGTGGCTGCTGCCTAGCCAACACTGCACCCAGACTCAAAGACTTCCAGAAACACCTAAGACCAAAGTCAGAATACATCTGAAGTATCACCAAAGGATGTACACCAGAAATAGTGTGGCCAGCAAGGCCAGGGAAGTGACTGTACCTCTGTACTCGGCACTGTTGGGGCTGCACCTCGAATACTGGGGTCAGTTTTGGGCCCCTCACTCCAAGAAGGACATTGAGGTGCTGGAGTATTTCCAGAGAAGGGCAATGAAGCTGGTGAATGGTCTAGAGAACAAGTCTTCTGAGAAGTGGCTGAGGGACCTGGAGTTGTTTAGCCTGGAGAAAAAGAGGCTCAGGGGAGACCTTCTCGCTCTCCCTGATAGGAGGTTGAAGCGAGGTGGGGATCGGTCTCTTCTCCCAAGGAAGAAGTGATAGGACAAAAGGAAATAGCCTCAAGCTGTGCCAGGGGAGGTTTAGATTGGACACTAAGAAAAATTTCTTCCTGGAAAGGGTTTTCAGGCCCTGGAACAGGCTGCCCAGGGCAGTGGTGGAGTCATTGTCCCTGAAGGAATTTAAAGGATAAGCAGATGTGGTGCTAAGGGACATGGTTTAGTGCTGACCTGGAAGTGCTGGGTTAACAGTTGGACTCAATGATCTTAAAGGTCTTTTCCAACCAATATGATTCTACGATTCTAACAGTACCCTGGTATTACAGAGAGTGGGGATGCACAGGCAGGCACAGTGACTTGTCCAGGGGAACCAGACGACTCAATGTCAGGGACAGATCTGCCATTCTCCATCCCACACTCTCTCCCTACCATCTCCCACTCTGCTCTGGTTGAATGCTCTGAGGAGCAGAGTTAATCAGAACAGCATTAAACATCAAACCCCCAGTTTCTAAGGGGCAGGAGCACAGAGCTCTAGCTATCCCACATGCTGACACATCTGTACAGCCCAGCACTGATTTTAAAAGGAGATACCCTCTCGGAGGTTGGCTTTTCACACTCACAACCAAACTGCTTCCAATCCCCACTGCAATCCAGAGCATCCCACTGAACAGCGCAGCCACACACCCGTGGATTCAGGGGTTCCCTGGACACCCTCAGGGAGCTATATTTTTAATTATGCAAACCAAGAAAAGCAAGAGGGTCTCTCCCTCCTGCGAGTCCCACTCAGAAAAGAGACACATCACCCCACCAGTGCTTCTCACCTGGGGTGACGAAGGCATTCTTTACCGGTAAGGACACGGTTTCAGGCTTTGGGGCAGGCACTATTTTTTGTAACTGTTTGGGCCTTGTCCCAGCACTGGCCAGAGGAACAGCTTTGGGGAATGCAAACATCAGCTGGGACTGCACCTGGGGCCAGGACTGCCCCTGCATGACAGTGGTCTGCAAAGTTAGGTTACAAGACACTCCCGTGCCTGGCTGCTGTGATGCCAGGACAAGGTTCTGGCTCTGGCTGAAGGTGGTGGCGGGGACATTGTGGGTCAAGGTAGCAGAAGCTGTGTGGGTGATAACTGTAGATTCACTGAGGCCAAACTTCTGGGTTTCCGGTGCAGCAAACGCAGCTGGTGGAGAGCTGACGCTAGAATTCAGAGGCACTGCAGGCAACGGGGACTGCTGCTGTTGTGTTGCGGGTTGAAGCAGTAGCAAGAGCGTCTGAACCACTGGCATAGAAGTTTGTGGCCCGCTGAGAGACGAGTCAGGAGTCAAGTCCGCTGGCTGGATGAAAGATTCCTCGCTTCTAATGCTGGAGCACTCGTCAGTGCCAACATCAGGAATGACAGAGGCAGGTACAGAGGAAGTAATCGGTCCATCACTGATGTTCTCTGCTGGAAGTGTGTTGGGCAATGAACCTGACGGCAGGACAGGAGACTGACAGGAAAGAAAAATATTACAGATTCAGACATGACCCCTGAACCTCTTGTCTGAACTCCTTCTGAGAAGGACATGGCTCACGTCTGAGAGTCTTCGTAGCACGTACGTGCCTGAGATGAGGCTGTTTTCAACACTGAGAACCCCTCTTACCTGGGAAGAATGGTTGCTGCTGTCTGTCGTAGCTGAGCTCACAGCAGACGCAGAAGGGAAATAACTACTGGAACGACTGGGTGTGAATAGATCTGAAATATGAAAAGTCACCTATTAATTTTCTACTTTTCACACTCAAGGTACAGCATAGCTAGATACTAAAATTTGCAGGAATGTCAATATTATTTAGAAAATAATGAAACCACAAGATTTTTGCTTCATACAACTGCTACTAACTGAGAATGAATTGTTGTCTTCCAGAGGAACCAATCTGTTCAGGGCAGCCTTCCTCAACTTTCACACAAGCTGAGGCTAATGCAAAAATCAGTCAGCTGTTTAAGGTTCACCTACATGCAGATAGCTAAGACCTGATGCTCAGTGCAGCCCCACAAAACTCAGTTACCTGATGCAGATGTGACTTTTCACTTCCATGAAGATCGGTAACCGTCAAAGTTGTCAGCAGTAGTTTCATGTCATATGTAACTCTTGAGAGTAGCAGAAAATGTTCCAAGGCAAACAAAGTGTTAAATCACTTCATCACTATGAAGTGTTAAGTGGGAAAACCTTAGTGATTCCCTTGAGTTCTCCTGTCCCTATCTGATGTTTTGTCTTTAATTACCCAATGACATAGGTCTAAATGCTATTCTTTGAAAAAGCCAATTAACAACCAGGTTCAAATGCTGGAATAAACAACCCTAAAGTGACTCTCAAACCCAGGTAAATAAAGGACTGGGGTCACAGTAACACGGGAGTCTACCCACATATGCAGCTGCTTGAAATAACGAACAATGAAAACATGTATCAAGTGTTCTTCACCTTTCACTCAAATCTCCTGCCTTCGGCAGAGAGGATATAGCTGCAACAGTTTATCTTCTCTTAAAAACTAGTTCAAAAATCACTGCAATTTTAAAGAAATTGGTTATATATATGATTCTTACCCTGAAAAGGCTCAAAAGTATCCATAAAATCAAAATTTGGCTGGAGAGGAATAAGCCCTGGTTGAATCATGTCCGCATTTCCTAAGTGTGCTGCAAAATTCAGGAGACAGATTAGATTAGCTTCACATCACTCGCACAATAACAGCAGCAGGAATACAGCATTTGGCTAGAACACCAACACGCACTCGACAGCCAGGCTTGGCCACGATATTCAAGGAAAAACTGCTGCTGAAAAGAACTGAGCATCTGCTTTGCTTCAGAACTCCAGCACGGTTCTGAAATCAAAACCGACAGGGAATGAAACTTTCAACTAGTGAAATGGAAGAGGTGAAACCTGAAGGCTCTAACTAATGACTGGAGATTGCCAAGCTTGGATGCCTCCAGCTCCCAAACCTCCTGTCCTGTCTCTGCTGCACAATATAAGCTTGCTGGGAAGCACAATATGAACCGCCACAGCTCATAGCAAAGTATTTTAAAATAAACCATCATCCATTTCCTTTTGCCTCAAGTACACTTCATGTAAACCACAGCTGCTCTGGAGCTGCTCAGACAGCTGAGACATCCATGCAGCGAGGATGAGGCAAAGCGGACATCTGCTGTCCCTTCAGACAGAGCCTTCGGTTAGAGAGCATTCGACAGAACTTTATCGTTCTTGGGATTGTTTTTACAGGAGATGTGACTCACATTTTTCCTAGGGGACACATCCAAAGAAAAACACACAGGCATTCCCTTAAAAATACACACACACAGATATGCTTTGAGCTAAGTGAGGCCTTCGCTGCTGTTCAGGTAAGTACTGCTCATTACAGAGTTATTCACAGCAACATTAGAGGGCAATGCTAGGAGCAGCACTTCAAAAGCTAAGACAGAAATTACATTTGGATGAATAACTGGGATTCCATAACCTCTAAAGCGCAAGACAGCCACATTCTCTGACCTATTTTTATCTGTACCAGCAAAGTAAGATAAATTTCTTAGGCACGACAAGAAGAGCAGCAAAGCAACAAACCAGACTTGTCCTAGAGGTTCCCACCGCTACATAGCTAACAAGCCAACAAATACCTATGTCCCTGGAATTTGGCCAGGAAACCGGCTGATGTGAAGACAGTGTGGAGAACAGCGTGTCGGTGAACTCGGACATAAGCATATCTGCATCCAAGAGGCTGCCTTCCTCCATAGGGACAGGGGTTTCTCTGCCATACCTTCTCTTTTGCCAGAGAACCACATCATCATCCTGCCAAAGGAAAGGAAGAAAAGTCAGGCTGCCTAGAGAACACTAGAGAAGAACGGTACAAGTATATAAAAACAGCCTTCATTTTTCACAGGGGCTGTAGTAAGCGTGCTACCATTTTTTCTTTAAACTTTTCGGCTTTTTTAGGGTCCTGGCACATTATTTGCCCATGTTGTGGGCAGCAGGACTATCTGCAACATGTAGCACGCACAGCTTCCCAGATCCAGTTACACAAACAAGGCAGCAGTGGCAGTTACGACCCAGAAATAAGATGAAATCCTGTGCCAGGCTTTGAAGAGATTGATTTTTCTGGGCAGCCAAGACTGATTCTCATTTCTTCTGTCACAGCACTCTAGATTCAGCCTCTCCTCCATGCAATTTAAGATATAAATCTTCCATTGCTCTCTAAGGTGCAGAAACATTAAGGTGTCAAACCTTAATTAAGGTTTAAGCAAGATGCTTGTCTTCAGATTGTAATCAATGCCAGCTACTGCACGTTACAGCGTTGTTAGTTACTGCAGCTTCTACAAGCGTAAATGCTGCCATTTATCAGTGGTATTACCTACCCTGACCAAACTTGAAAGATCTTCATCTTTATGTTTCTGTAACTGCAAAAGGAGAACAAAACAGATGTTAAAGTCAGAACAGATCCAGTAGAAGACCCAATTTTGCAGAATTTTTAAGATCTGATCACGCACAATTAGTCCCTGCACAATAATTTTCAGGGGGCCCAATCAGAAGAGCACGCCTCTACTAGCTTATCGTCTGTTTTAAACATTCTTGCATGCTAGCAAAGTGACAGCAAAACTCAAAAAGCAAAAACATACTGATCAAGTTCAAGTAAGCCACTTTCACTGGGTAAACCAACAGACCCTTTTCTTGAAGTATGTTCTCCACTTGTGGTATTCCCTGACGACTATTTCAATTCTTCGTTTCCAGTATTTCCCTTCTGTTGCAATGGCCTGAGAACACAAACACATACCATGAATTACACGCAGTCACTTAATGGCTGAACATTCAATAAGTTTCCAAGCAAATACTCAGGCATAAAAAAATGCAAGAGAAAACATGCTCATTCTGTTGGAGCTCCTGCAGCAGCAGCCCGCGCTGTCCCAGAGTTCAGCCATCACAGCGCAAGTCTGGCAGTACCAACTTCACCTTTCCCACAATAAACCAACGAGAGATGATGTCTGACTGCACTGTCAGCACCTCCCACATCAGCTCAACCCTAACCAATAGTTAAGAAATGGCAATAGAAAAAAACAACCCAACAAACCTTTAAAATGAATTCAAGTAAACGCAATGTATAAATATCTATAATGTCTGTTCTGCAGAAAAGAGGCACAAGAATTACATGAACATGCACACACATCCACAAAAGCTGTTAAGAATGACACAAAGCGGCAGAAATCCGATGCCCAGCTTGGGGAGAAGCGTGACCTTGCAGGCCACATACTAAGAGCAACAGAAGGATGAGAACAATGTGAGTCTTTAACGGATCACAGACAGCAGTCTAACAGTCTAAGCTGGTGACAGTAGGCTAATGAGAGCCTTAACACAACTCTCCTGTGTTTGAGGCTCATCTTTCAACATAAACATCAACACTGCTCTTTCAAAAACCTGAGACAGTTCCACAAACATACTGGAAATCCTTGGAGTTATAAATTATTCTAGAGTTATGCAGTAGAGAGAGTCAGATACTGCCACATCAAGGGCCTCGCTGGTTTTCTGCAAGGAGCCAGAGTGCAGACATTAGTTTTCGTTTTATGTTTTAAAAGAGCGTAAAAAGGAAAATACATAAACTCATATTGGCTCCATGAGGTTACTTTGACAAAGAAGAAGAAATTGCTTGTTGTCTTGCAACCACACCTCAACAATTAAATAAAAGACAGAAAACTTTCACAAGGTGTCTTAGATTCCATCTTGAAAAGAGTTGTTACTGATTTCCCGCTGATTTGAGCGATCTCCAGCCAGAGAGCAGTGCCTGTCAAACTCTGAACTATTCAAATTGCACTCCTACGACTAATGTTTCACTGAACTAGAACCCAGACATAAGTTACATAGATAATAAATGTCCTTCCAGTTGCATCTTGGTGCTTTTAATGTGATAAACTTACAAAAATGGGTTCGGTCTGCTTTATATTAATACTTCCTTCTAAATGAAGACAACAGAGCATAGAATTGCTATGCTGCTCTCACATCTAGCAGACTAGAAAATCTCATTATAAGTTCTAGAGCTCATTAGTCTGGTCCTCAGGTTCTACATACCTCTGGCCGACGATGTTCATCAACGTCAACAGAGCCGTCCAGCGGAGTGACAAAGTGACACACTGGATTCTTGCGCTTCTCCAGGTCTGAAACAAGAATGAAAACGTGAGCACTCGGTATGTGTAGGCTCTGCAGAGAGCTCCGGCACTTCAAGGGCAAGATTGGGGGGAAAAAAAAAAAAAAATCTAGCCAGGGTTTCTTCCAGATAACCAACAAGATACGGGGAGATCTCAGGCTGTGCAGTACAGCCTCTGTGTGGACATCTCTACGATAGCCCTGATCCAACAGCACTGCCGTGACAGCCTCCGAGACTTCGGAGCCTTCAGCAGATTCTTGAGCTTTTCATTAGACAGTAATGTCAACTCTCTTGCTTCTTACGTGTGTCTCTCGGAAAATATTTAATAGCAAGCAACTCGACCGAGCCCGACACTTACACTGCATGTACCATGCCCTCCAGATGGCGTTATTGAGACGGATTTTATCTCTCCACTGAAGTTTCAAGCCTTTAAAATTTTTCCATTTTGGTGAAACCAGCTTTCCACTGAAACAAAACAGACAATAAATCATTCCGCTTTCAGTTTTGCTCTTCCCGCTCCTTTCAAGACACAACATCCCCCTAAAACTGCCCAATTGTCAACAGAAAAAAGTCCAACAGGCCACACGTGGCCAGCAATGACTTCCATCATACGGTGTCCACAGCTTACTGATCTAGGTGCCATAAATGAATCCAGCTTGTAAGACTCCTTCATGTTCTCATCTGCCTGCCAACAACGGTCACAAGTGGTCTCACCAGTATCTTCAGTAGGACTGAAACTCATTTCACCCACACTTTTGCCCATGCCAGTATCCCACCTTCTCAAATACCAGCCTATGAACTTCCATCAACCGAGAATAAAACCACTCAAAATGAAGCCCAAAACCTTGCCTAGATGATTTTTGTACATTTGGCCACGTATAGTTTTGGGTTGAATTTTGCCAAGGGGTTGGATGAAGTCAATAGAAGTTCACTTCTGCAGTTCCATTCCATTTTCCAGGCTGGAAGGGAAGAACGAAACGCCAGTTCTGGCCCAAGAAAAACCATCACCCCCCAATTCTACACCACTGGTAGACACAGCTGGGCACAACAGATCACCAGCAGGCCAGAAAGAGTAACTTCTCCAAGGAAAGGGAGGCTGGAAGGAGAAATAGCTTAGGTAGGAACAATTCTGGGAGGTGGGAAGGAGACGGAAGGAGAAAGGAAGCTGCAGCAGGGACTCCAGTAGGTACTGTTTAAATACAAACTACCCAGCCCTTAAAACACACCTTTATGAATCATTAATCCATACTACTCACAGAGTAAAGGAAGTAGGAAATATTTGTGACATAGTAAATTTCAAGGCACAGATTAAAGTATAGGTATTGTGCCTATCCCCAAGCTCATGCTCTCATTTTTTGTGGTTTTAGCCATACATCTTCCAAGCTTACATCTCCTTATGCTGTTTGTAAATCCTTGCTACCACAGAGGAGGACCCAGCAACACAACCTGCCATCAGTCCGACAAGATGACAGGTTCACCTTGAAAAATTATGAGCATCAGGTCAAGGTATTCTGCAGTGAAGAGCACACAAACGAGGGACAGAAGCAACGTCACCTCCAAACATTTTGCCCTCTCGAAAAGATCACCAAGCAGCTGGTCAATCGGGAGTGACTTCTGTCATGAACTGCAGCAGCACTGGAGAGATGGGCTAGAACCCGCCCGTGCCAGGGCACTGCCTATTTGCTGTTGCACAGCCAGTACAAAGGAACTCAAAGAGGCGAATTATTCATCCGTTCAAGTCCCTGGTTTACACTTCAGCTCTAAAACTCCTGTGAGAAGGGAAGTGCATCCTACAGAAGTGCCTGGCACTTCCCTTGGCTTGCCCAAGGCCAGGCAGAGGCAGGCCTGAAGCCGGGGAACTGCTCATTCCCAGTTTCCTACTCAGTCTGGGAAAGCAGCATTTTTTAAAAGAAAACTTGTCATAAAACCTGTAATACTATAAACAAGCAAAAAATCCTCACAGCTTACGCAAAAGAAGCCAGAACACCAGAGCTGCTGACAGTAGGATATTAAGCCACCACTTTCTTCCAAGATTTGGCTCATGATTTCTCTTCTCCCTTGCTAGCACCGCAAGTGCTGTTACCACCCAGGTATTCCCACAACCGCGACAGTAACAGACTTCAGCCAAGTGACAGGTAAATTAAAACCACCTCTGCTCTTTCAATATCACTACCCTGTAGAACACCAGTCGTAGCAGCAGGTTAAATCATCACCAGGCGAGCTGTTGCTCAACAGGAAGAAGACCTTTTTCCCCCTCCCCTCATCTGCTTTAAAAATAAGCTGTTGTGCTTTTGTACGCACAGGGAAGCCGGTGTAGAGACCAGATACCAAGGGCACTGGAAGGACAAGTTCACAGCAGTAAGAGAGCAGATAAGGGACAAGCTGTGAGGCCTGTGCTCACCCCGCTCCCTGGCCAGATGTCCCTCGGGGGCTGTACGCGGAGCCCCGCAGGCCATGCTGGAAGGCTCTGCTGCAGCCTTTGGGACTCTGCTGCTTGGGGAGAAATAAAGTACAAACAGGATTTGGTGCACAAGATAGAACATTGGCTCCCTCCAAGGCAAGCAGACTTGCTGGAGCAAGCAACTGCACTGACTGGAAGTAATAGTAAAACATGTAAACTTTTAGGAAGGAGTTTATTAGCAATGAATAGGAAAAATAATTATTAACGTAGTTGTGTTATTCTCTGTAGCTGGGCTCTAAGACACTCAGTACAACCATACTTTGTATGCTCACTGAAGGCTAGGAAAGTCCTTCTGCATTTTATTTTTCAGGTGCTAGTGCATCTGGAAGCCACTTTGAAATACATCTCCCAAACCCCTACTCGTAAGTTTTGAGACCCTTTCAGTTCATGGAAAGATCTCCAAAATAAGTATTTTATCCCACCGTTATCCAGCCGCTGTGGGTCAGGGCAGACAGTGGATCTCCACCTGTTTAAGATTTTCCCCACCTCTGCACACTATCTCCTCACCTTCAGTGTTCACTGCATGGCCAGCTCTGCCTCAGAACCATTGCATAACTTCTCATTGCTTCCGAGCCCAGATTAAAGCGCATCTTTTTCTGTTTCTCATATGTACGTTAGCAGTTCGGAGACAGGAGATTAACATGCTGATGCATCACCAACACTGACAAAACGCCCACATGCCTTTGACTAAGAAATCTGTCAACTTAATGTTCATCTTCTTCATAGCTCCGTGGGACCGGACAGTTTGCCAAAGCAACAAAACTCGGATAATCTTCACTCAGAATAACAAGAACAAATGCTTTTCTACAAAAATACTAAAAGGAACTGTAATTAATTCTTGCACATTCCGTGCATCTTCAAAAAGCCAATTAAAACTGGAATTAAAACATAAATAGTTTAAAACATTTTCTATTACATTCTTATGAAATGCTAAACAAAAGTGATGCATCAAAAGAAGGAAGTGATTAAGAACCTATTCTTAAAATAATTATTATTTTTAGTTCCCATGGGAGCAAAGCACAAGTCCAGCTTGAGGTCATAAGTGAAACGACTCTACACTCAATGGCGAGGAATCAGCATGAAGTTGACAACAATATTCAGACACAATTCCAAATTCCAGAGTCAACGGAAAGTCAATTACTTTGAACAACGCAGTGACCGAAAGAGGCTGCCTCACTGAAACCCTCCTTCAGATCTTAAAGCAGCAAAACAACAACAGACGTCCCCCAATGGAGTCACCTGCTGGCTGCTGCTCCTGCCAGCTCCCTGTCTCCTAAGACCACACCAACTCCTCCAAGAAATGCAGAGCAACTTGCCGACCACCTAGACGGTCACAAGGTACCTGTGAGCACAACAGGTCAGCACGCAGGTGGTCCTCACTCTTTCTACAACAGCTGCTGCAAGTCTGCAGGAGCGCTGCTTCCAAAGAGGGGAGGAGAAGAGCATCCCAAGGGAGGCTCGGATCAAGCACTGCATGGTGCTGGCCAGGACAGCCGCGCCCACAGCAGCCAGCAGCACGACCTAGAGGATGCTGGTGCTGCACAGATGGTGCCCAAGGAGAGGAGCACAGAAGGAACAAGGTTCTCGGTTGCATTCCACAGGGGTCGTTGCTTCCAGAAGCATGTGCTACCCAGGGTGTGCTGGCTCATCTAAGTAATGCCAGAGGAATATGTGGCTTTCATATCTTCATCACCATCAAACACAGATCAAACCAAAGCGGCTGAAAACCATCTGATGGATAATGTGTAATACATTCCAGCAGCTCAGTTCAGTTTCCCATGTAGAAATCTCCACCTCCTGAGACCAAATGTCCTCAAGTGATTTGATCACAGACAACCAACTAAAAAAGCTTCAGCTCAGCAGCCAAGAGAGCTGGAATTCCCCTTGGACACAGAGGCCCCGACGTGCTTTGGAGGAGTCGCAGTGTTTTCCAAAGAGAAGCTGCGGACAACCGAGGCTGCCGCTTCCATACGCTGTGGCTTTCACCCATGAGTCCTGGATATGCCAAGAGAAGCTGGAGTCCACTCCCAAGTTTTTTTTACATACTTTTTCCCAGCTCAGGAACTACCTCAGGCAACTGAGATCCCAGCAGGCAGGCAGAGAACGCAGCACTCATCTGCCAGCATAACACAACTCTCTCCATTTTTCAAATTCCAGTGAAAGCAGCTGTTTTAAAAACAATTACAAACCTTCAACCATCACGAGATTTGCAGTAAAGCGTAAAGAGCAGATGTCCACTGTGAGAGTGGGACTTGACTCCCTTAAACATGTTTGATTTTTTAATTTTTCTTCAACTGCAATGTAACTAGGGAGGAGGTGTGTGTTCTAACATGGTACAAACCAGATTTTTACCCTGGCAATGTCCATTTTTAGGCAAAATTTTGCCTCTGAGAACCCCATCATTTTCTTCGGTGTTAATGCCACCCAAAATAAAGCATTTCAGGCACACACAGGCAAACAGGTTCTTCCATTCTCGTATCCACAGATTTTTTTTGAAGACTGGATGTTAAAGGGTTCCCTTTCACTGGTGATGAGCATTTTAAGTGCAGGCCAACCAATACCATCTAGAAGAACACTCAATGGATGATCTTACAGGATATTTTAGTGATGCTTTTGACTCAACAGGGACAAGATAAATGAGTGATCTTCCTTAACAAGTACAGGGCACGTTAGATGCCATTCAGAGCTGCCAGGATGACTTCAAATTTAAACCAGTAGTTCTCTATAACACTGAAAAACCATCTGATCAATAAACTCAGTGGAAAAACTCCTGCCAACATCAGCAGAAGCATGATCAAGCTCTGATATAAGATGACTCACAACAGAAGAATCCCCTGTTCTCCTCCCTTAAATCAGAGGATTTTAAGATGGACTTCGGTCAGCATAAAACCATGGGACACAATCACCCTCTGGATTCGGACAGAAATAGACATTTATCTGAGTGCAAATCCAGAAGAAGTTTGGTGGGTTTTTTCCATTCCTAATAAGCATTAATACTAGCATTTTAAGAAACACTGATTTCTACAAAGGGCATTGAAGGGTAAGAGAAAGAGAGTTTTATATATTAAGATAAATTCCACCCAAACAAGACAATCTCAGAAGGCTGGTCTGGTCATCTTACAAAACCTCCCTTTAATAGGTGGTTTGAGTACATGTTGATTAAATGGAAAGTATATAGTATAGCACAATAGAACTTACTTTTTTTAAAAAAATACAGCTCAAATGTTTTATTAAGCTGTTTCCGAGTCAACTTGCAGTTCCTCATTTTTTATCTACCTCAGAAACGGTCAAAACAGTACCACTGCATTGTTTCTTTTCTAATAGGAGTCAATAAGGAAGACTTTGCTTTAAATACCAGTCTGGTATTTAAAAAAAAAAAAAAATTTAAAATCCCCTTTCCCCATTCAGAAAAAAAATTTAAGTTCATTCTCTACACCATGACACGTAAATGTAGCTGAGCGAGGAATTTCAGCTGGCAAGCTATCTTGTGATTCTAGTGAGCTACATGCCACACAAAATCAGCGCTCTTTAAAATACCCTGCAAGGGAAGAAATGCACAATCTCTTGCTCAAAAATAAAGAACCGCTAAGACTGAACTATATGTCCATGGCTACAAAGTGAGTGAGTGACAGCGGTAGAAGCAGGACACAGATGTTTTTGACACCGCTGTACCCTACATCTAAATTCCTCACTTCCACCCTCTCATCTTTCACTTGTTTTGATACGTAAGAACAAGGAAAGTCTCGGGCTGGAGTTGGCTCCAGCTCAGGAGAAGTTATTTTTTTCTTTTGCACTCGGATAGCACCTGGCCTAGACCTATCGTACATGGAATTTAAACAGAAACCTCCGAGCGCCGCAGCTCAGATTCCACAGGCCTGACCCTGCTGCCCAAATATATATTTCTCAGCAAACACAGCTAAGATACCTTGAAAAGCAGCTACTGCAGAGCCGCAGGTCTCACACAGACCACGGGGGTCTTGGCTACCGTAGTTGTGAGCAAATTTTGGTTTCGGATCTGAATTTTGTAAATTCAGCTTCCACGAACAAGCCACAGAAATGTATTGCGTTTTTTTGTTAAGATTCCCACTGTCCCTGTGCTAAAAGGTCCCTTTTTGCCTTGTTAACTCCTGCCTCAAAACCCACTTCCTCTCTGCCTTTTTTCCCCTCTGATTCCTTCCTTTACATGATCTTGCAATCTTTTGAGGGAGATTAAGATTTTTCCTTTTATTGCAGGTGACGGTAATGAGGCTTTTAACTTAAGCAGTAGAAATAAAATCTGCTTTGATATTACAGTAGCTAAATAGATTAGCTTTCTCAGCAACACAGAAAATAAACTTTTTGGCTTCTCCCCAGCATTTTTTTTTTGAAGGCGTGGTTTTAGTTTGTTTTTTAATCTTCAATCTGTTTTGCTGGGGAGCTGGGCCTGTCAGCTCAGCTCTCCAAGAGCCAAAACTAACAGTATTTCCCCAAACAAAGGTTCATTCAGAGAATCAGATTATATGCATTGTGTGTTGGAGCAATGAGGCAGGCAAGTGAAAGAAAAACATTTCTACACCGAGTGAATGTGTGTAGGTCTTGTGAGGCGGCCACGCTTTAGCATCTTGCTCTTGGTACCTACAAAATTAATTCCAGCTGCAGGGCTAGGATACTAACCCCAGACAGAGCTCATTTTAAAAGCAAGCATTAGGGCAGCTCATTCTCATGCTTACCTAGTTCATCCTCCTTACCTGAAATCCTCCCGCAGCAGCAGACTCCAGGTTTGTGGAGGGATGTTCTGTGGCCCGTGCTCCACAAATGACAGTCGGGAGCTTTGTGCTGAAGTTACATCAAACATTTTAAGAAAAAAAAAAACCCTCCCCACTGTTCGATTCACCTGCTTTTAAAAATAATACTTCATTTTTGAAGACAGAGATACTAGAATGGAAAAAAACATTTTTCCTGCATCATGAGCATTAGATATTAGGAAGTGTTTGATAAATAAAAAACAAAACAAAAATCAGTTATCTGTTGGCAAATGGGAATTGCAACACCTGCCAAGACACATGTTATCTACACTGATTTCACCCAGGAAGGCCGCCTGAAAAGGAACATGAAAGTAAAAGATCAGTCCTACACCAGAAGCAAACACTCCTGCCTCAAGGAATGCCCTACAAACCTTCATTTCTTTATTTATCAAATGATAAAACATTATTTTAAGCAAAGTTTGGAAGCTTAACTTAGATGAAGGTCTGGGCTCTTGTTCCGATAAAGACCGTGACTATGCTGGCTACTCACAAACGGACTCGTTGCCTCTGCCTAGGCAAAGTACTGCAGCCTCCTCAGAAAGAGCCAAGAGCTGAAAAACTCATGTTTTCATAGAATGTTAGGGGTTTGGAAGGGACCTCTGGAGATCATCAAGTCCAACCCCACACGTTTTGAGAGTATTATTGCATCCACACTGACAGCTTTTCATGCCACCATTACATCAATGAAGGAAAGGAGTTTCGTGCTATAGATTTAGCCAAACATAACACGGCCAACAGCTACTCCATGAAGAGGAAAGCTTGCAGACAGCTGGGAAGGATCACTGGAGAAACGCTTTCAACAGAAGCAGGTCTCACGCAAGTTATGAAAGGGTGAAGAGAGTGCTGAAACAGCACAGGATGAAGGGGAACAGAAAGAACAGTACAACTATCAAGGAGACTTGAAGGTTATAGTGTCCTTCAGCCAGTGTCTATTTAAAGACTCTGAATATTTAGACAGTTTCTCATTTCCAGTCAGAAATCAAAGGATATTTCTAGAAATGTTCCTGCTTTCCAGCCATTTGTCCACATTGACTCACTTTACTACGGAACTGAAACAGCAAGAAAACAGAAAAAAGCTTTATGAGTAACTTCACCAATATTTCGGTCAAAAGGCTGAGAAACAGCCATCATTCTCCTTCGATGTAGGATTTAATTCAGTATCAAAGGTGCATTGGCGCTCAATTCCAACCGAGAGTTGAACTCCCCTGCAGAGAGTACAGGCTAAATACACAGTGTAGGTTCAGGCCCATGCTTAAACCTACATCGAAGGAAAATGATGGCAGTATAGACAATCAGTACAAAAAGCAGGAAGCATCCGTATTTAGATGTAGGTATCTGCACATTTCTAATTATGAAAAGCCTTTATTATATTATCACAAGCAATCTGTCCGTATTCCCTGCTTACTGTAGGGGGGGCTGGACTAGAAGGCCTTTAGAGGTCCCTTCCAACCCAACACATTCCATGATTCTATATCCTAAGCCTCTGTGTACTGAATAGACGGGATGCAGCACATCCTGAATATTAAGCACTTTCACTGGTAGCCTCTCGTTTGCTTTTTAGTGCTCATACTTTGATTTATAGATTATTACTTAAATTCCTCACAAGCTTCTCAGCGGTGCTTTCATGCTCATTTTCCAGGTGGGAAACTGAGGCATAGACCTATTAACATCTCATTATTCACTTCTCTGATCTGGCCAATGTGTGACGACGTGCCTGCACTTCCTGACAAAACTGCACCCAGTTCCCTTTCCTGATCTCTCGCCAGGATTGATGGACCTCCAGTCAATGCTCTGACCACCTCTATGGTCACTGCTTGACTAGCTGCTACCTCCAGTTTCCTAGAACATTATAATCTTGCCAAGTTTAAAAACAGTTTTGCAGGACAGAGCACTCCACCTGATCATCAGCCACCCCCTCACCACATTTCAAGGCCCTGCTCTGATCCTTAGGATAAAATAATCTTTGAAAAATTATTGGAACTTCTTGGTTTTCCTCTTTTTTTTTTGTTAATATGAACCATGCAGTTTGTATTCGCTTTATTGCTCCTTGAAGCAATGAGATCTTTTACCAATGACAGATTGCTGGATGAGCCCAGTTTGAGTTCTCCCTGTTCACCGTTTAGCTTAAGTTTTAAACAGAATGAATCACTCAAGAGTTACAACGTGGTGTGATTTCGTTGCTGTTTGCTTAGCTTTACTTACTTAGCATGAGTAGCTGGATTTGCCGAAGCCTTAGGCCCCAGACTGTAAACTTCCACCAAGATTTTCTGAACGTGTACCTACCTAAGCACAACAGGGCCTCCAGAACCAGAAGATAAGGAGGCTACAACCGTCAGCAGCAACTCAGCAAGATAATGGCCTGCCTAGAGACAGTGAAGGAATCTAATAAGGAGTCAGAAGACCTCAGACCAGAATCGCTACTGGACCAAGGTCATGTGAAGAGCGCATGAGGGGTGGGCGAATAGTTTGCAAGGGGTATAATTGCCCAAGGTTTGGTATCTCTCTCCAGAGGCACTCAGCTCAAGCTGATCCTCCTGCTGTGCCATTCAAATTACTTATTTTTGTAAGATATGATGCCTGAGTTCCTGCTTTGGGAAGCTGGGGTTCAAACTTCGGAGCAAACTAACAATGGACATCCAGAAGGACCTTCTTTAACATCAAGGTTCAAGATTCCTTACCTGAGACTAAAAGACCCTTCCTTACCCAAGGCAGAGAGAGAGACCTCTTATTCACAAGAGATCCTCGGTAAGTGGCTGACAGCATGCTGAGTGAATGTCTAATGGAACCCATGTAGCTAACTCCATTAACCACAGACCATGGACCAAGTCTGGGACTAATGCTGGATCCAGCCACACCTAGACTCCTCTCTTGAGGAGTTTAGAAAGCAAGGGGGGCCATTCTGAACCTCGTGACTCCATGGGAGCGTCTCCCTTACCTTTTTGCATCTCCAGTCTCTGTCTAAATCATTCTAAATTGATTCTAAGTCCATTTTCCTTTGCATGTTTCTTTCATGTAGTAATAGATTCAACCTTGTTCAATCTATTCAACCTTAACTCTGTTAAGTCACACTTTCACAAATGCATATTGAAGTTACCTTTGCTGGTGATTCTTTAAGTGATCTAAAACACCCATCTGCAGCACAAAATGATCATGTTATCGCCATATTTAAAGCAGTAAGCATGAAACCAGCTCACAGAACGCCAGACAGCTGTTCTCCACCTGCAAAAGCTGCGGGCCAAGTGTTAAAATCACACTACTTCATTTCAACTCTCGTTTGGGGAACACGTGCTCTATTTTTTGCCTGAAAGGAGCAGAAGACAAACATCAGCTTTAACATACCTTGTGACTTTGTAACACGCAACAGTGCACCTGTAACCAACACTGATCAGCAGCCGGGAGGGCTGTCAGAGTTACCAGATTTTCTTTGCTGTATCACCTTTATCAACAGCTTTCCTTTCAGCTCCCTCCCTGCTGCATCCTTCCCTTTTAGAAATCAGCCACCCCACTTAACGCATCCCTTCTCCTCTCCATCACTTCTCTTCATCTCGCCTCCCTGCTGCTCAAACAAGCTTCAGAAGATTTTGGTGAGGAAAAGGAAACATTATGTACCTAACAATGTTGTAGGTGCTGTATCAAAAGTAACATGATGAGCTCTGCTGTGATCTTTTCTTACAAAATCTCTGCTAGGAGGAACTTTCCTACTGCTATCAACTTTTGTGATGATGATGATCAACACATTGTATTGACAAACATATCAACAGATTTATATCACATCTACACGTTTGGTTTTCCTCGGTTTTGAAGTGTTTCTTGTGCTTTCCTGTATATGGTGAGGTGTCATTTTAGAGCAGCTTCAATATAAAGGGAAGTGATCCTATGCCCTTCTTTCACAGTCTTTTGAAATTTTCACGTCTTCCTAAAATTTGATTTCTGCAACTGGCTTTTGCTCAACCTTCTCAGCATCAGAATATTTGTCACAAAGAGCTGTTTTCTGAGACAGATGTTCAGGAACTGATACAGCTGTCCAGTGCACCTTCCTTCTCATTTAAGAGGGTGGCTGTTGGCAAGGACCCTCTTGTACAGAGAGCTAGGAACACGTCAAGATCCTTTTGAACGTTAAGGCCTTAGCCTAGATTCACAAACTGATCAAGACGCGATGATCTGGGACCTCGCTCTAAGTACCTAAATTATGGCTCAAAGACTTTTCACATGCAGAGCTGCTGAAAAACCCAAACAAACTGTATCAGCGTGGCAGATCAGCACAGCTCTGTGAGCAGCACACATACCGACAGGAACCCCGAGCTGTTTACCATGCTCAACAGGCAGAGAAACCCGAAACCCACACTTCTGCCACTGAGGACAGCGTAATGTTCTCTGCACAACATTACAAGCCTATAAATACACTGCAAGACTTCAGGGATCTTGTTCTGAAAGCACTGAAGTGGTTTAAAAAGAAGAGATGCTCCCCCCGCTCTCCTTGTGAAACAAAGCTTTCCTACCAGCTGTCTGCAGCCAGCTCCCTGCAGCAGGAAAAACACCGGTCTTGCTACCAAATTCAGTCATTAAAGACCCGAGACTGCAACAGCACATAAGATTTATTCAAAGTTTACATAAAGACTGAACCAGAAACTAGACAAAAGACAGCAGTAGACTAAAGGCACCGCTGTGTTACTACTAAGGCTACTGAAAGATCAAAAAAAATCCCATAGAAAAATAATGTTGGGAGAAAACCCCTTCCAGAGTTAACATAAAACAGGCTGGAATGAACGAAAAAAAGTTGAAAATAAAATAACACCTCACAGTAGAAGTCTCTACTTAGAGCTTTGTTGGATCTACATGCAAACAAATTCTTCAGCAAGAGCAACCCTTTGATCAGCGGTGAACATCACCTGTAGACCTGTGAAGAAGCAGTTCCTCCTGCCTCTGCTACAGGAGCAGCCACATCTCAAAGCACAGCAGTGCCACTCCCAGGGCTTCACCAGTTAAAGACCACAGCCTCCTAGGGAAGGCTGAACATCAAGAGAATGAGTAGTGGAAAAGAGACCTTCAGCCCTGGGTCACCAGCTCAAACAGGAGCCCTGGAAACTTGTCTGCAGCACTGCAGGCAAGGGTGTGCGAGTGCCCCTGTGTTAACTAACTGGGACGCGGTGGGGAGTGTACTAATGCTCGTGACATACAACCCTCATCACACTTTTCTCAGATGGCTCTTGTTGCCCGTTTCGGATTGGACAGGCCAAGGGAGATGCCTGGTTCCCACAGAGATGGAGATGAAGAGAAGATCAGCCCTGTCCTTAGGCAAGTGGCTCCAGTCATGCTGAAGAGTAGAGCTTGTTCCTGGTAATGATGGTGGTTACGGTCATTATGCTCACCACAGCACAGGGCACTGGTGAACGCCCCACAGTGGTTAGCTTTGTCAAGCAGCATTTACTCTCACTCTATGTGGTGAGTATCAGAGAAAGACCTTGGGTTTACTGCAGCATAACCTTAAAAAAAAAAAAAAATTCCTTTGCTCACAGTAACCACTACGCTCAAACAGCTACCAGCGAAGCAGTTCAGGAATTCTCAACGCCACTCACCCATGCACTGGTTGACAGACACACCTTGACTGCCTTAACCCCTTTCCTTACCAAGAACACATTTTCCAATGGATCGAGGTGATTTATGTCCCAAAGCCAGAGGGAACTTCCAGAGTAAAACATGACATCATCAGCACTTTCCTGAGTTTTACTACAAACAAAAGAAAAAAGCCCATCACTAAATGACCCTCACACAAGTCTCTTCCTTGAACCGTGTTTTGCTCATGTGCCAAAGTCAAACCAGCCTCAATCTTCACTTTGCAGAGCCCCTAAGTAGGCTCCACTGAAAGGTAAGTAACATTTTTCACGTTTATTGCTCTAGAGAGGAGCAATCTCTGTAGATTTCCTAGGATCTGTCCCCCATTTTAAAAAGCCTGCTCTATCCACACAGCCTATAATCACCACATGCAGAGGTCAGGCCCCAAGCCTACTAATGTGCTAATAAAAACTGCTAATAAAACTTTTAGGCTCCTTAAGCTCCGCTAAGATTTTTACTGGAGATTGGAGCCTTCTACTTGTATGACTGGATACTGAAAACAGATGGGATCCATGCTGGGCTCCTAAACAACAGCATTCACAGACCAAAACGTTTATTAGAAACAGTAATGAATTGGTTTTTATTGTAGATTTCTGTGCATCTACTTACAAAGTCTCCAAGTTGAGCTGTGCTCTACAATAACATTTGCTGATTCGATAAATGGGCAAAACCTAATCGCGTGGTTCCCATGAAGGGTTAACAGTTTCACACAGCAAGAGACAGACCAGAACATAGGAACGCCTCTTGTTCCTGTTCAGTTTGATTACAGATTACCCCTCCGACACAGGAGGAATGACTCGGATCAGAGTTACTCAAGTCACAAACATACTGGCTCTCTGATTTCACAATACAGTGGAATATCCAGTACCTTCAGGCAGCGGCTTAGGGAGGGCAGCAGCACAGAATGAGGCTGGTATCACAGAAAGCAGCCAGGCAGCAACACAGACCAGGCTTATCTGCATCTTCCAGACACCAAACACCACTGACAGACACTGTCCCATACCGCCCTGAAGAAAACATACGTTTACATTTCAAGCAAAAGCTATAAAATCAGAGCACTCTAAAGCTGTAAAGTTTGTAATGCAAAAGACAAATCTCTTATTTAGCAGGAAAAAGGTTGGCCAACAGTGAAAGTGCTGCCGGGAGTTTTTTCCTGGCTGATACCAAAGCACTGCCTAGCTCACACTAGTACTTGGCACCAGACCTTGCCGGCTTTAGCAAGGGCTGTAGGAACACCCGTCCAGGTCTGGCCAAGGGTCCAGCTTCCCCTGAACTCCTTCTCCAGCACTGGACACAAGCAGGTGCCTGGGGAAGAGTGAGAACGGGGTGAGCGTGTTTGTCTGATGCTCCCTCCAGCCCCTCTCAACTGTACAGGAAAATGGTATTAACTGTTACATTAACTTACTCCCTGAAAGTGAATTGGAAGAACTACATCATTTCTCCTTGTGCCAAGAGACACCTTTTTTTTTTTCCTCCCCATACCTGGGTGTGTTGAGTACATGTATTGCTTTGGCAGGTCTCTGCTTTGAAAAGGGAGGGATAATGGTATTTTTAATAGAGAACAGCTACTGTGGTGACTACTGCAATGATTCGGATGACCCAGCTTTTGGATAGATTGCTTCAGGCTCTCGGCTATTTTGCAATCTCTGCTTTCTATTTTCAACAGGTTTTAGGTGTCAAACATGGTTGCTAATTACCCGAAATAAGTGCAGTTTCCTCCTTGAGGATATTTGTATCTTTGATCAAGTCAGTTCTCCAATCCCAACACTAGGTTCACGTGAAATAAGCTGACAACATGCAAGAAACTTCTCTGGCTCAGTAGCAGATCTAAGGATTTCACAATCATACCCAAATCCTTTGGCTTAGTCCTTCCTTTCTAAAAGCTCCACATCCTCAAACCCAGAAAAGTCATTTTTGTGTGTGTTCCCAGGTCACTAACTTGTTCCCCTGCCTAGAACCCTCCTCTCAAACTTTTTTCCCCCTCAAAAGCTGCACATAAAGAGCAAGGAGACGGTTCCCTTTCACTGCTTCCTGCTTTCCCACATCTGGCACGCCTTCACCATATTTTCTGTTCAAGCGCTCAGCCTCCATCCTGTCAGGGACAGATGTTTACCAAGCAAACAGAAAGCTGGACTAAGCTCAAGTATCTGTGCACATAACTAATACACAGGAATTTGAATGTATACAGAGATATTTTTTACCTTCTCTGGGCACTGTACGGAAGGAATGAGCTAACACAAGAAGCGTGACAAGTAACATCCAGATCTTTATGCAAATCTCAGAGCCCATCCCTGAGCCCACAATGCAGCTTAGCAGAACCAGGACTTTGTGGTGTTGTCTCTCAAATACTGCAAGTTCTCCTGATGCAGGCAGTTGTCACTCTAAGTATTATTAGCAGAGCTTGACTTGCCGTGGATAAGCTTACTCACACTACAGCTTCTATACAAGCATTCATCGATTCATCAGAACAAGCAGAGACCAACCATCCCAGAAGATAACAAATTGTATCACTCTTTGCTCTGGGGAATGTGGCAGCAGATAACATCCACATCCACTGACTGGCAGAGCAGGAATGCAACAAGATCCTCCACTGGTCTCTTCCTGTTTGGCACTTCTTCTCTAACAGCTGCCAGCCCCACAGCCCAAGTCTTTCCTTTGTAACTTTTTTTTTTTTTCCTTTTTACGTGGATGCCTTTCCGTTTTTACTTTGTTGATCATTTCTGTCTCTGACACACCGCCACGCAATCATTTTCAGTAACTAACACAGGCTACATCACGTGTCATACCACAGCACCAAAAGCAAAAGTCTGAATAATAAGAAGATAATGAAGAGCAGTCATGGACTTCAAAGAAGAATCACAAAGAACTGAGAAGCTCCTCCACAATTCGTGCTCCATTTGGTCCCCGTCCCTTTGAAAGGGTGTCAATAGTGAAGACAAACAGTGAAGAGCTTTAACAGCAGCCTAAAATCTGGCCTCAAGATGCAGGAAGAAGAATTTAGCAGAACAGCTTGTGATGGCTCACACGCACGTTGACATGAATGTACAGTTACTAGATCGTAACTAAACACAGTGGGCCCAAGTTATTTTTAGGTCTGTTGTGAAGCCGCAATGTCACTTCATGCCAGCTGCTCAGAAGATACACCACCACCACCACACAGGTCTGGACTCTATCATCACTCCTGGTTTGATGGTCTGAGTCCAACCCTTGCCCTACAGTAGAATTTTGCTACCAAGGTGACAGAGCCCCTGGCACAGGCGGAGCGATGCAGATGAGGAGTGTTTTGGACAACTAGCTCATGAGGGCTGGGAAGCGGTCTGGCTCTATCTGGTTGGATAGAGAAGTAGCTGCATTCGCCGCAGCCCTGCTTGAGGTCTCACAGCCATGCGGGCCAAGGTCACTTCAGTTGAGGTGTCCCTGAGTGGCTGCATGAAGATCAGTTCAGTTGATGTGTCCCTGAGTGGCTGCACACAGAGCATCCATTACTACGAGACCTTGAGGGAAGGGAGAATAAACAAAGTGGCAGAGGGAAATAGAGACCAGGATTTCAAGTAAACATCCTACGCTAGAGAGTTCTGAAAACAATGAGCTTGACAGATTCCAGTAGCAAAAGCATCCTTAGTGCCTCTGCAACCTTTGCTTGGATCTCGTTATGCAGACATATAACTTAAAAAACCCCATGCTGATATATGAGGACTAACAGGCTTCACTGTTGGAAGGATCAGTGAAAAGAAAAGGCCTCATCCTGTTTATGTACGCTTTGAGGATCTGCTGTAAGCAGCAGTACAACCTGCAAGACAAACTCTTCAGGACAGAACAGTTCCGTACACCTCTTGCACCCAGCCTGGCAGGACACAGCCCAGGACCACGTTCCAGGACTTACCACAGCCATTCTCGTGGCAGCGAGGGGCTGGTGTTCACACCAGCTCTCGACACAGTTACCTCTGAAGCATCTGCATAAGCAGGACTCTTTTAGAATGCCAGGTGAGATGCAGCACAGGAGGCAAGCAGTGCAGAGGACCATGCGTTCAGACCCGGGCAGACCTGCAAGCTGCCACCTTCCCTCCGCATTTGCAAGACCCAAGGACAAACAATACAGCTGCCGTCTCAGTTCCAAATCAGCAATCCCCTTTCTCAAGAAGGGCAAACCTACTACACAAAAGCGAGGCTATCTGGATCTTTTCCTTACCCTTTCGGTCACACTTAAGGCTCAACTCTTCAATTCCTGTTCTTATTCAAAGCCAACCCTACTACAAGTAAACCCCATCTAACATCTTTCACCTCCCAGCTGAGATGGAAGACGACTTTTCCTGCTCATTCAGAAAAAGCTGTAGCAAGCAACAGATCCCTGCACTGGTATAAGGACAACTCTGTATCGACTAAAGCAGGTAGATCTCTTGAGGTTTCTCCCTTTGCTCCTTCAGCTGAAAGCAGCCTCAGCTCTTCTACTTCTGCTCTGAACTGTCCCCCAAAATTCTGTCCTTTGTCTCCCAAATCACTGAGAGAATGCACAGGGAAATATTATTAATCTGCAATTAAAAAGAGGCACGAACAACAAGTATGTACCCCGCCTGTAAAGATAACCCCTGCTTGCTCTGGTGTGATATAAATGAGCAATAAAGATACCTCTCCCAGTAAAAAAAAAAAAAACCAACAAAAACACCAACACGTTCCTGTCTGTATGTAGCAAGACATTCCCACGTATAAAAAAATTGAGTAAGAAAAGGCAATAAATACAGCAAAACAGACTGTGCCTGCTGCTTCCTTGCACTTCACCATCAGCTAAACTAGAAGTAGAGGGATGAGGAAGTCTAATTGTGCACTACTTTTACAGATAATGTTGTGCTGTGAACACAAAACCAGGGATCAAAAAGCTGTCTAACAAGTCATTAAAGTTCAACAGCTCATTAAAATCTTTCTGTGCTTTTCAGAAAAAGTGTTCAATTCATTAAGGAGCATGCTTAGCTACCAGAACAACTGAACTCTTTTCCTAGCATCACGGTACATCACAGAACACAGCAGGTGAAAGGGGTTATCTGTAGGGCAGCTGAGGTCTGGCCAAAACACACTTACATATCACTAATTGAAGAGAATCAGATTCTTTCACTAATACCCTGCCATATGATAATCCGAGCGGTGGCCTGCAGGCCCTTCCCATCTGGCCTGTCACCTTTTGTTTTACAGTCTCAAAGAAGACGAAGCAGCTCTGAGGACCACTCCAAAACCCTGGGCTTTGTACCTCTAACGTACCTTCCAAGTGGCCATGCTCCGGAGAGCTGACCAAGGGAAGGAAGCATTTCACTGTGCCATGGGGCTAGATGGCTTCCTACATCCCTCTCCAATCCCATTTTCTATTAGCCATCCAACAGCACAGTTGGACAGCCCAGCTTTAAAAATACGAATGTGTCCAAGAGGTATCTGTTGCTGAGCTTCCTCTTAAGTAGCACCCAGAGTTTAAACACCTTAAGGCACACGCTGAAATCTCCTTAATGGAGAGGGAACGGCGATTATCCTGCAGCCAGCCCTTCACACCCCAACACAGCCAAGGTGTCATTCAGGCTCTCCTTGAGCCTGAAAAAGAGCAAAACCAGTTCCCTACTAGGCAGGGTCCTCCAGCCACATTCGCCTCCTGAACAAACCTCTCTTGCAGAAAGGGGTCGTGCCTCACACGGCAGTTAAGTGTTTGACAGCACAGGGAAGCTGCTGCTGGTTAGACTTCCAAGCCCAACAAAACAACGCTCCACAGGTGAAAAATCCATTTTCCTCTAGAAATAATACAGCTCCCGTTCTTCTAAAAGCAGGAGGGATTTCTGGATTCTCCAGAAGGCCACCATCAGCAACAGACTTGGGAAGCCAGAGCCGATGCTCCAGACATTCAAGCTACTTTGACGACTGCATGAGGAGAGCGGCGATGCCTCTCAGAACCACAACCACCAGTCACCGCAGGGAGCAGGTGCCTTTCGCAAGCACTTCAGTGAGCGCCAAAGGCAGTCAGCAGAACACTGCCTTCCAGAAGCATTATGATTACCATTAAATTACCAGCCTGTTTTTATTACCCCATAATTTACATGTGTAGGGTTCCTCATCAGTTACAACAGCCCGTAGCTTTTCTAACAGAGGTGCCAGCAAGCTGCACATCATCTTCCTCTTCCCCTCCCAAATCTTTCTTCCATTTGTCTCCTTTCCTTCATCATTTCAGTGTGTAGCTGAAGCATTGCTTTGATACACTCTTTTACACTCCTACATTAGCTCACTTCTAAACTTCACGCCTTTGTTTCCCCTTTTCAAACAGACCAGGACGTACATCTGGGTCTGTGAAGTGTTGCAACGGTTTTGGTCATTTTTAGAAGGGTGAAAGGGAGGAAAAAGCAGTGAGCTGATTCATCTAAGATCAACAAGCCAAGAAAGAGAGGGCTAACGAAAAGCTTTGTGCTGGTGTCACAAAGTAAACAAGCTGTGGCAAACGCACGCCAAGAACATTTCCAATGGCGAATACTGCCTTCCTCACAAAGAGATGTCTACGTTAATTATATTATGAATGGCACCAAGAGAATGTGTTTTACCTGCAAAACAAACAATCAAAAGTGACCTTCCAACTCCCATTTGAGCAAACAAAAAATCATTTTGAAAAAAGCCCCACGTTTAAAATTTCTATTCTAGCAGTAAAACGATTAGAAGCAATTTCTGGAAAACCTGGCTTTTCTTAACCCCATTTTTCAAGCCTTCCTGCTTCAGAAACTGTGACAATGGTATAAGCCTAGCTTGCGCTAAAAACAATCAGATTCAGGTTTTTCCATCACTGTCTGAAACACAAAGAACCAACTCTATTTTCTTTGGAGGCAACTGAAACAAGTACTTTTCCTAATCATCTTCATAACTGTTTTATAGACATGCTAAAGGTTTCCTTCCCAGAGTGAAAGGAAAATTGTATGAAAGCTGTAAAATACTTCTACAGCCATCAAAGAGTTCAGAAAGCTTGTCTTCTTCCTCAGAAGTAGCTTAGAAGTTTTGTCTGTAAAGAAACTGCTTGTGCTGGTGACGTTAAAATATCAAAGGACAGATGAGGAAAACTGTAAATGCAATTAATTTCTGCATACAAAGGAAAGGAAGTAGCAAGCATATAGCTTGAAGTCTGTTAATTAAAACTGAAATACCAGATTAAAGCCCAACTCCTCCAAGTTTTGAAACCGATAAAGTTTGTTGTTGTTTTGTTATAAAAAGACAAACCTTTCTCTCTAACAGCAAAAGGAAGCAAGGTAGGGTCAGAAGAGCCAAACCAGGAACCCCAGCTCTCCTGCCCACATTTTACTGCACCACCATCCATGACTTCCCGTATCTGGGTCGATCTGGCTCACTCTCCCTTTATCAGGCACACCCTCATAAATTGATTCCTATCCACCCCTCCCACCACAGATCAAAGCACAGGGAAGAAATGATGGACTTCTCTAACTCCAGTCACACCTTCAACCATCTACTGTTCCTTTCCATATCATCTTCCCTTTTATATCTATTCCTCCTGCCCTGAACAGCACTACACCAGCATCCTCTTTTCTCCCCAACTCATTAGCCACTCACCTTCATCCTTCTTATCAGATCGTCTCTAAGTACAACTCCAATCTCTTTTCTCCTCCACAATGTCCCTATGACCCTCTGAGATTTCCCCTTCCCTGATGACTGCCCATCCCATGTAGATCATTTCCTCACTCACACAAGTCTGTAACCTGGGCTCAGACCCACCCGGTCAGCTGAAAAGTCATTTGTTTGACCTGAACTTCACAATACCTTTTTTTTTTTTATTCTTCCCCCTTCCTGTTTCCATTCTAGTGACCTCCTCTATCAACACCATCCACCCCACCATGTGGCTTTATCCTGGCCCTTCTAATCCATTCGATGCATTCCTCGAAGATCATCTTAATTTTACTCCAAATCTCAGTGAGCTGCTCACCTCACTCCCTGCCCTCTCAACTCTTCCTTCTTTGCAACAGATCTGTGAGTACTGTTATTAGGGGAAAAAATCCACTCGCACGTAACTACTTGGAGACTTCACTCTCTATTTCAAGCCTGTCAATTTTTGTGCAAACTTCAAAGACCTCTCTGATACCTCAGAGGTGGCCAGCCATCAGCTCAACATGGCTACAAAGCTCCCTTTACTCCTCTCCACCACTTTCCAGCTTGCTGCATCACTGGATACCCCGTTGTTTGATTAAGACTAATCATAGCTTAAGGACACACAGATAAGCAGCTGCTCAAGTGACAGTATATCAACCCTGCCTTCCAAAAGAATGGAAATTTTTTCTCCCCATATGGGAGAGAAATAAACAATGATTCAGTGACCTACTAAAGAAGCAAGTGGAAAAACATGAGTAAAGCTAAGACCTGAATTTCGAGTTTCTTGGCTTTGATTCCTCTTGCCACTCAGCAGAAATAAATTAGAACAGGTAAGGGGGAAGAGAACCGGAAACCAACGTGTTAACTTCTGTTGCCATCAAACTCTCCTTCGTTCAAAGCACATCATAATCACACAACGCAAAAACTTCACTGAAACTAGTTCTAAATCTCACAGTTCAGCCAAGCTTTTTTCAGAGAACGCAACAGTTAGTGAGAACTGGCAATCTGAGGACGAACCAGCTCCCTCTTCCCTATTTCAGCAACCCATCACAAATCATGATTATGAAATCCATGTTGCATTTAAGCCAGAAAATAACATCTGTTTACTGGGTGAAAACACAAGACAAGAGAACTACAACAAAACACGTAGATTAAATGTTAACTCAAAACGATGTGCTTTTTTAATGCAAAATGTGACTACTGTGCACCACATCTCTGTAGTAACACCCGCACAGCCAGGTCCACAGAAACCACAAAAAGCTTGTGACCTGCAGAGCCACCAAAATAGCCAGAGGCAGAAAAAAAATTTAGTCCCTGTATCTAAATCTCTGTCTACAGAATTTGTCTCTTTTTCCCCTGTAAGTCCTGCATAGCCTTGAAGACGCATTAATTTCAACCAAGGCCTTTTCACACTACAACTGCTAAACATTTACCTTGGCAGAAGAAACACACCTTTGAAACGAGAACAGCTCAGTAATCTTCTGCAAACCTTCCTGAGGTTCAAGGTTGTCAAGGTGGAATTTAAAAGTGCGACTTACATAGAGCTTAAAAGCTTGCGACTATATCAAGCATTTGACATAAGCCAGGTAAGAGGCTCAGTAACAATGTCCTGATTCATTCTGCACTCTCAGGACAGCATCCTTGCTTTGAAACACCCCTGAACCATGAGTACTTACAACACAGCAACTCTGCTCGAGTTAGGCTTGACTCACAGGATGAATACAGGTGTTTTTATCAGAGTAGTTTCTGCAAGCAGCATGTAAAATATGTAACTGAATTCTGGAAGTTTTTAATCTCAAGCCTGCTATCACCATTGCTAAGAACTTCCCAAAACACACGCTGCACTAACAAAGAATATGTGGCAAAGGTGCTTTGGCAACAAGCTGATCCCTAATGTCAGTCCACTGATGAAGGGATTATTTTTGGCTTACATCTTCATGAAGCAGAGGGGTCATATTGCTCAAGAGGAGAGATGAGATCTAGAACTGACCTGGCAAGGTTTTCAGAAGGTAGCCTTCGTCACAGTTCCCAGACCCCCCCTCTCCTGTTCCATGCAGCTTTAACAAGCAAGATCCAGAAGGGTTTAGAGAAGTACCTGATGCCAGTGTTAACACTCTTACCTTAAGTACAACACCCGGCATGTTCCTTAAGCTCTTATCAGAAGGTGAGAGAACTCTGAGGCCACTTAATAATAAACGAACCCACAAAGTCATCTTCATCTACCTGATCACACCCTACCACTAAGATGGACATCAACTGACATAACAATATGTAACAGAAGTTTAAAGGGAACACCATCCACACTGAGTGTGAGCAGGACCTTTAATAATTTCTCAGATAAAGCTTGTGCTTTGTTTACATGATGTACCCGACCACCCACAACCGACCAGCCCCTTCCCACAACTGCAGAGATGGCCTCCAGCGCACTGCGCCAGAGGGGACCCTTCATAAAGAAAATTAACGACTTACATGGTCCCAGAGCCTCATCAACCTCATTTCTTTACAGAGCATGGGAAAGTCACACCGGGTGAGTACTAACTGCAGTTAGCGCGCTGTCGCTTATCCATTTCACGCCTAGAGAAAGTAACTAAACCATTGACTTAGATTTACTTTCTCCAGGAGTAACACCTCATCTACAATTTGTACTCCCTGCCATGCTGACATCAGTCACTCCAGCATGATTTACCTCTCTACCACCGCAGCATCAAAATCCTAAACTAGCACAATGTCACCGATTCCTGCCACGTTTTCCAGAGCTCCACACACAGAGTTGAGAATATGCAGATCGGCATTTCCAAGTGCATATTTCAGATTTTGGACCTTAAACAAACTATACGTCATTGTTCCCAAAGCAAAGCTTTCCCCGGGGAAGTCCAGCGTCCCTATACTCCAGCCTGTTGGGGCAGCAAATGGCTTACAGAGCCCTTTCACAGAGCATCATTTCACTTCACATAAGCCTTCAGCAAGGAGCTGAACATTATTTTTCTGCTGAAGACAAGAGCTCTCCAAAATGAAGGTCTTTTGAGATCAGGACAGAAGAATTTTTTCTCTTCATGATATGCGGTGGGCAGAACATTTCAGAATGCAGCTCAGTTTTGGGAAGCTACTTTTCCGTGATGTAATTATTTGGATAATTGTAAAGTTATTGGATGGCTTTACTAAATTAAATATCAAGATTACATAGCATTTGATTTAATTCTGCTTAATAACCACTGTAGGCCCTACAAGCATTAGCAGTTTCTCATTAGAATGAGCAGTGTCAAAGATCATTTTCATTTCAGAAAGCATATTTTTAAAAATCTTTTTGCCTTTAAAGTGCCCTGCCTGCCATGGGTCAATTATAGCTACCTACACACATCAAGATCTCCGAGGTCTCATTGTTTTAAAGGGCTGAGATTATGAGGAAAACCAGAGCTCTTTTACCTTTGTCAGCGCAATATAGCTCCCACACTCAATCTCATGAGAAAATAAACAGGTGACATTTAAATAAAGTACAGCCCATGTGATACCTGTTGTAAACCCTAGTGTTTATAAGTAACTTATTGATTTAGAAGATTGTTTTAATCTCCCAACTGTACAGGGGAGTGTGCTATGGTCATATTTTCCCCTGCCAAATGGCTCATCTGAAATGAGAATTTTCAACCTGCGCAACTGGATACGTGAGTGAAACAGCTATGATGAAAATTAAAAACAGGTTAGACTGTACCGCTCAAAGGTGCAAGGGAATCGCTTCCCTCAGGTTTAGAAATAACTCTGAAACCCTTTATGGTAAAAAAGCTAACAGGACAAAGCCATACTGGAAAAAAAAAAAAAATTACAATTAAAAGAGCCCAGGCTACACTGTGCATCCCAGCGCGAACGTGATGCAGGATAAATTGGGCCACTTTCAAACACAAACCATCCTGAGTAAAGACTCAGGTAGTCTACAAAAACTTGGCTTTCTAGCTCCTTGGTAAAGCTAACGGATACCACACAGGTTAGTGCTTCTTTTTAAAAGTTTAAACACTGAAATACTAGCAATGGGTGTCAAGTGTGAATGAATATTACACGCAGAGCTCTGTTACAGCAACTTCCTTGTTTCTGCATTTAACAGAGCTGCATTACCCCAGCTCTGGAAACGCGAGGAGAGAGCTCAGGCCCCACGCTGCTGGTTCGGCAACAGCCACAAAGCAGAAACCACACTTTTTCCCCTTTTTGATTTACGCTTTTTGGTGTTGGTTTCCATGTCCCCCAGTTCTTTTTCTATCCAGCAAAGGCAGTACAAAAAATGTAAACAATCTGTGTGTTTTGCCAGCGCTAGATGAGATAGACAATAATGGGAAAGATACAGCTGAGGCAACAGCAACGAAAACATCCCCATAAGCCAAGTTCAAATCAAACTTGAAGCACAGCACAAAAAGCAGCTGCTCTTTGAGTGCTGCATGTTCCCAGAGGAGGGTACGGACAGAGAAGAGTGCTTCTAAGGTAGTAAGGTTCAACCTACCTCCTTAATCAATCATTTGTTAAACAGTGATAACACCTCATTCCATACTCAGGTTCATCACCCCAAATGGGACTTTCCAAAATAATTTTAATCCTTTTTAGGCCCAAGTTTACAATTGGTTTGTTAGATTTTAAAAATTCATCACAAAGCCATGGAGTAATCAGGCTGAATCTGAGCAGGATGTTTCGTGGCCGCAACTAAGCAAACCTTAAGGTTTGTGTAGAAATATTAAGAATGTGCTTTCCTTTGGTAGGCTCTAAGATGTTTTCTGCACCTTGCCTCATGCTATTGCCAGCAAGCAGGATAAAATCATTTCTGCTCAGTTTATGCGTCTACACTAGAGTCTGACATTGTCAAATTACTATCACAGAATTAATCCTTTGCATCAGATGTGATCCTCAGTTTCCAAATCCCAAGGATACACTAGTGGAAGCACAACATAAAATCAAGCTGACAGAGGCTGATGAGAAGATATACATGAGAAGTCTAGTTCTGTACCTCGTAGTACTTGGGGCTCTTTTGCATGCTCATCCCAGCTTGTACAAGAAAGGCAGACTGGTTAATTTTTAGTGCCGTTTTACATTTTTATTTCTTTGGTACATGCAAAGAATTCACATCCATTGTCCATGCACCTCATCTACGATTCGCTCTCTTGCCAGTAACTAGTAACTTACCTGGTAAAAATTATCAAGATGAGAAGGTTATTTACAGCATGTTTTCTCGCTAACCGTATATAACGGGCAGTTCTATTGTTTCCTGTTCATTGAGCAATACTTAAATAGAGGAATTTGGGGTGGGCAAAGTTAATTTTCTTTTAGCAAGCTAACACAGCTCCTACAAACGACAATAAGAATTTCCGTCGATACACTCAGAGGCATTTTCCACCATTCCTCTTAATCAACTCGCAAAATATGCTCCACAGCGAACACCCGACTGGATCCAATTTCTGCTATATCACCCGGAACAAAAGACCCGAGCAGGCACACATCTTCTCAAAACACTTCTATTCCATAGCTCTGCCTCCATTTTGGATGACAGACAAAGGGGGCAAACGCGAATATAACGCCTGCTTGAAGAGATGAACAGCCAAACTGAAGTGTGAGCAAAAGGTGCGAGTAAACCCAGGAAGTGCTCCCAGCAGCTGCAACCACCGGAACAAAGGGAACAATGACAGATCCCGCTTTCATCAATTGAATATAAAAATAAAATTCGGGGGGGGATAGAGGGGGGAGGGGGAAGGGGGGGAAAAAAAAAAAAAAAAAAAAAAATAGTTGGCCGGTTTTAACCCAGCCCGGGGCAGGTT
>JAVSBS010005308.1:0-22083 GCA_033124195.1 Coracias cyanogaster
ACCATCCCTGGAGGTGTTTAAAGAACAAATAGATGTGGTGCTTGAGGATATGGTGTAGTGGTTAGAGAGATGCTAGGAGAAAGGTTGGACTTGATGCCCTGGAGGTCCTTTCCAACCATAATGATTCTGTGATTATCCTCTTTCTAAAACAGAAGTTTTATATATGCGTGTATATATGCCGTGATTGCTGGTGAAATATGAAGTACCTAGGACCTCAAATATTTCAGCCAGAGGAAAATGGATATATAAAGCATCAGTCTCAACTCATATATACAAATAACATGACAAGCTGGAAAATTCAGACATTCTGGGATTTTTGTTTTCACAAAATAACTAAATCCTTTTTAATAAGAGAATATAGTTCTGGTCATCTGATGCAATATGATTCAAATAATTATATGAATGAGATAGCTGTAGAAAATACACAATAACAGGAGGAAGTAAATACTAGTCAGGAATTTAAAGGATTTTTTTTAATATACTATCTACAGAACAGTTGTGAAAAAAACTGACAGGAAAGAAATTCTTCATCATAGCTTACCATTACATAATGAATCCAACATTCCCTGAAATGAAACTGTTTAACTTATTTTTAATAGAGGTAGAATTCTCTTCCTTTTCATTTTTCTAAATAACTTCAGTAGCTTTTGAAGTTACAGTCACATAGTGCCTGAAGCCTCCTACTACATCCATCATACATCACATACTGCATGTTTCCTTGGAAAGCCATTTTGGTATGATTCAATTTTGCTCAATACTGATCATCTATATGAAACATCAATTAATTCCTACCAACACAGAGACTCACATGTTAGCATAGAGTGTGTGATCAATATATGACTTGTTCTAGGCTACCAAAATGCATACAGTTTTTATGTGAGAAGAATTTGATATGATACAAGAAGCGTACAATAACTGTGCTATTCTCTCTCTGTTATCTGCTTTTAACAGTTGAAGAGGTTAAGATTAACAACATTTTGTAGCTATATTCATGTGTCTTTAATTCTAAACCTGCCTTAGGCATTCTGCAACTGGGTTCTTTCAAAGTTTGGTATCGTATATGAAAATTCATTATTACTCACTCCAATAACTGAGCCTAACATGCATTAGATACCAAAGCATTGATGCTAAATTGCTATTAAGTATAATTTAACTAACTGTACATTGTTAACAGTTCTGTATGGAGTACTTAAACAACAGAAAAGCCAAGGAAAACAATGAACAAACTGTGTTGAATTTTCTCCCTAAATTCTTATCAAAGCATTGTGAAAAGCAAGTAATAAAGCTTAGAAATGCAAACATATGAACTATAAGCACAAATATCACCATATCTATTTTATAAAGTGTCTTAACACCCTTTACTTTTAATAGCAATTTCCCCAAGCAGGATATATTTTGCACTTACTCTCTTTCCTTCTGTAAGATTTTCTGCATCTCAGCCAAATGCAAATGCAAGACTGAAACGTGTATTAAATCATTCTCTGTTGTCTTAGCTGCACTGTCCAAAGTTTTTCTAGGTTCCTCCAAATAGATGCTGGGAAATCCTTTGGGAAAGGTATCAGGAGGCTTTGGAGTGATTTTTTTATTGTGAATACTTTGGTCTTTGATTAACTCTACATCCTGAGGAAACAAATACGACAAATGAGCAAAACGTAGAAGAAGGGAAAAGTCTAACATCATTTCTGCAGGGGCTATCAACTATCTTTTAGATATTTAAGTCATGTAGGAGAAGAAAAGGAAATGAGTAACAGCTCATACAGTTGCACTATATATGGCTAGACAATGGAAAGGTGTTATTGTGGCTGAATCACTGTCATTTTTTGACATCTCAAACCTGTTATGACAAGCTTCATATCCATAATATTTCTAATGTATCCTTACTAAAGGAATAGATTCCAATTACCATCAGTTGGCTATAGCTATGATGAAGACAGAATCCTGGAACTAACAAAACCAGGAATGCAATCTATGCATACAAATAGTACATTGAGAAACTCTACATTAACTATTCTTAGACTTCTAACGTAAATCATGTTGAAACAGGTGATGGACTTACACAAGTTTTGTAGCAGGAGCAAAGTTACGTGCATAACATACCAATTTGGATGCCATTCAGAAACTAAAAGCACTGTAATATCTGTTTTGAAGATATCTGTTTTGCAGACAACATAAGCAAAACTAATAACAATTAGAAGTCATTAAAAAGTAAAATTCATATTTATTAGGTAGACTGACTATAAACAATAGTTTCTTTTAGAAATGTATTTAAGTTTTACCACTTCTGATGAATTCTATTTAAAAGCTGATCTCATTTTAGCAGATTACCAGCAGTACTACTTCATAAGACTCTGTTCTTTTGAATTTCTACAAGAATGCCTGAAGTCTACATGAGAAAATACTAGAGACTGCTGAAAAGATAAGGCTGTTCTCCATTCACATATAAAGTTTCCTTTCTTGAAGTAGTGCAGTATTTTATACTAAGGAGAATGAGAAACAGTTAAAATATATATATTGTGTCATTTCCTCCCTAGGGCCCATTTGTCTGCCCAAAAATATGACAGGCATGCATTTTTGGCCAAATTTATTCTCCATACTAACGCTATGGTGGGTTTTTTTTTCCAGTATTCACAGGACTATAGTATAATTTATGTGCATTATAGAGTGAGTGAAAATTCTGAGCATAATACATTCAGGCCCAAGATCCTGACAATTTCCATTGAACTGAAGTACAAAATCTTCTTCATCGTACAATGCAGGAAAAAATTTCCTACATCTACAATGACTGCTGCCTCTATTGAGGGAGAATTAAATTATTTTATTTTAGAAGCCAAGAACCTACATACTTTTTTTTTGGAGGTAAAAAAAAAAATACACAAGACACAGAATTCAGATAGTAGAGGGAATCTCTTACCTTAAAATATGAAAGAGAGTCAGAACAGTAAGTTATTGAATATAACAATCTGCCTCGGTCACTTAAATGTTTAGCCATAGTTGAAGGGCATGAATTGTTTTCTCTATATAAGAAATATTAGATGGGTGAAAAAAGTGGTTTTGCTATTGAATGGATCACGTAACATTTTTTTCAAAATAATTGAAAAATCCTGGGTTTAGATATGCCTCCATAATCTATTAATTATTAATGAACCAAAAAAAAAAAAAAAAAAAAAAAATCCCCATTCTTTACCTTATTTGTGTCTTCTGCCCCAGCAATCTTGCTGGTTTTGCTCAGTTCTTTCACAGGCTCTTGTTCCAGAAATGTTAACTGGTTTAGGTCTTTTTTAATATAAGATATTTTTGAGCAGCTGAATTCTCTTTTCCAAGCAGTTACATTTTCCAAGTTTTCCTTCTCATTTATTAAATCTTGATTTATTTTTTTAATCATGCTCAGTTCTTTTACAACACTGTCTAATTTGATTCTCAGTTGTCTTGCTTCCTCTCGGGCTTTATTTCTTTCTCCTCTAACTTTGCTCCATTTCTCCCTCCAGTTAGCAGTACAATCTGACCACCAGCGCATGGTCTTCTCCATTTGGGCAGCTCTGGCTTTGACTTCTTCCAGTTCCCGAATTTTTGCTGCTTCAAAAATTTCCCAATCACTGCTGTAATTTGTATGCATATGTGGATAATGAGATGAATATGGGTAGAAACTTTGAGATGGCATATCTGAATTACACAGATGGCTACCTGGTTCACAACCTCCAGCTAAGCTATAAGGTTGTCTTGAGTGGGTCCCAAAAACCTGTGTCTCTTCCACTAGTTTTGGAATGGAGCCTAAATTCATGTTTTCATTCATCATCTACTTTCACTCCTAAAAAAAGAAGAAAGAGAAAATAATTTAGCTTCCCTCAAATTATGTTAATAACCCCAAACAGTTTATTTTACTGCTGTAATAATGAGATAATGTTAATAATGCTCTTGATGTTTAAGAAATAATACTTTGAGTACAGCATAAACAGACATACTTATTTCTTGACTAGGAATTGCTAGCAAAGGAAGTGTCATTAAAATCATCACAGCACTTTTGAAAAATTTTGAGTCTAGAGAAACCAAGCAAAAGCTTTCTTCCTTCAAGACAAGATTAAATTAAATCAATATATATATTTTTAATGTCTAGTAAGAGGAAAGTATTTGTCTAGAACTACAATCACAGATTCAATTTCCTTCTTTCCTAAACCGTGGAACTTTGTACTAGGTAGAACTTACCTTATAATTTGCATATCTAAGAAAAAAATAAACATTTAGATTTTCTTTGTTTCATAAGAAAAATGAAACATTTTTATAGGGGGCTTTATTTTGCCATCTACATTCCAGAAGCTGTCCGGGAAGTACAGTCTTGAAAGGGTAGCACTATCCTACTGTACTGTATAGCCTACCTCATGATGATATGACTGCTAGTAAATCCTGTTGCATTCCTTCTCATTATTTATTGGCTCTTACTCATTTGGCCCAGAGGAAAACCAAGGTCTCAGCAACTGCTTTTCCACCCCCGTGCTGAGAAAATGTTGATGTGGACAGTCTGTAAAGACTAGGTAGTTATACCTCCCTGTTTTTTCCTCTTGGCTATCTTAAAAAAAAAAAAAAAAAGCAACAACAAAAAAACCCCCACAAAACTCAAAATCTTGCTGTATCAGTAGAAGACAAACTTGTTTAAAGTAAAAAAAAAAAGTTTGCTCTTATATTCCAGCATCCATCTGCAAAAAAAAAAAACCCAAACATGTTTATAAGTTACAGTAATTAATGTTAACACCTGTATTTGAAATGTAGAAGGCCAATGCAGCAAACAAAATACTGAAGAGTAGATAGTTCTGGCATTCTGATTCAGTCATGTTTTATTTCAGCAGAATAGAAGATTTTGCAGGTTTTGGTTCCAGTTTCCCAGCTGTTTTCAACTTTTCCGTGCTTTGCAGGACATTTATTTGCCATTTCATAGAAGCTTCTAGAGAACTGTTGTAGTTAAGCACAGACACAGGAGAAGGAACAGGACGGTAAAGGACTTGCAGCTCCTTTCATTAGCACTGGCTGGCGTAGCACCACCAGCCCCCACAACAGCACCCCACAGATGTAGCACAGCTACTGCCAAAGCTTCATCGAAACTGAGTCTTTTTCTTGTTGCCTGACCTACTTCCAGAAATTTCATGTGAATAAACCTTACCCAAAATACAAAGATACTGCCACCCATGATTTTGTATGAGACCCAGGAGAGCCAAAATAACTAAATATTAAGCTCTCACAGTAAGTTGTTAATTTAGCTTTTGGTTAGTGGTAATGCCTTTGTTTCCTAAAGCTTTAGTTAAAAAAAAAAACCAACCCACAAAAAAACCCAAGAAAAACCAACAAAACCACATTAAATTATATAATACAATAGTTGAAGGTTTTGGTTTTTTAAATAGTACAATAACTTTTTCTCATGTTTTTTGTTTCTGTCTCAGACTAATAGATCTCTGCAGAGACATTCATTACTCTTCATAATTAGTAGTTTTAACAGCTTTTGCTAGCAGCTTTTCATATGCACTGAAGACGACAAAAATTGGGAATTGTACAGTTTACAAATCATAAAAGCTGGAGAAATAAGAAATTAGTATAATTATTTAATAAGACATAATTGGATGGAAAGATAAGATGAAGTTAGAGAACTGGATGAAAATGGAGATCTTCTGTCCAATGAAAACTTCTGATAGTTCCACTCAACAACTCAGGGATAAGAAGGAACACAGAAACCCTTTTAGAGTAGGTTTTCTTAACTAATCTAAAATAAGCATGCACAAAGCATAGGAAGCAACATTCATTGTATCATGTGAGTGGGGTGGGGACAGTATGAGAGAAAGAGAGAGAAAGAACTGGTAGTTCTCAGACAAAAAAAAAAAAAAGGTGCGGACATTTGACAAATACTACATGGAATATGGGTCTACACAATATTTCATCATATTGCAACCTTTGCTTATTTACGTAATGATGGTAAACAGCAATAAGAAAAAGATGAGCTCCTGATTTATTATTGCAGGCTATTATTGTTATGGGCAAAGAGAAATGTATTAACCCTTGGTGGCAGAGTTAACAAAATCACCAGGAGAGAAAAGAATTATTACACCACCCCGATGTTAATACCTGCTGACTCAACTGAGGTTTTTCAGTGAGTTCAGAAGCTAGGTGAGAAGCTTGAGGATAGTGTTTCAACACCCTTTTACTAATTGCGTGACTTAATCCTTAGTTACATTCCTCTTAATTATGAAGACCTCAGCCAGACTTCTTTTTAAAGGGATTCTATGTCTTTACAGAAAATGTCTGCTTCGGACTAAGCCAGTTAATATTTGTCTTCTCTATAAATATAATAGGACAAAATGAACCATTAAAACTGTACACATGCTTTAAGTGCTACTGATAAGTCAGAACTATTTATGGTATTGCTGCAGCTGGTTGTCAACCAACAAACCCCTACAAAGGAAGAAGACTTAAGGAAAATGAGCAGGGGAAGAATATAGGGAATGACTGACTGTTATTCAATCATTCTGAACAACTCCACTGTTTGCAAAGGGATGCTAACAACCAAGCCATCAACTCAAGATAAGGATATCAAATTATTTGTGCTTATTCCTGTTGTAAAACTGATTTTAACTAGTAAGCCCTTACCCTTAGAGTTTTCACCAGTGGCTAGGTAAGGGGTTCATATCAATAGCTGCCCACATTCCTGTTAAAACAGAAGTAAAATCCTCCTGAAGTCCATAAAATGAGATGGCAGTTAAAAATCCAACTCAGGGGTTATCTGCATGACTCTCCTTTACAGCATAAAAGGAGCATGGGATGCTGTAAACACTAAAGAGAATGAGATAACACATTTCTCTTGCGGAAAATGTGTCCTTACCACATCACCATGGCAACACTGATAAATGGAACATACACCCCAAACTTGCCTCTAACAGATTCTCCCGTCTCACATTGCCCATGGAACAACTCAAGTACTGCAGATCAACCATAAAACACCTTTCAAACTAGTTACAGGAGGAATACCATCTGTAACAGCAAGGACAAGTATTGGCAGTAGGTGATAATGTTGCTTTAACCCTAAGATCTAAAGTTAACCTGAATTGAACTATACATCATAACACTGGGATGTGAAGCTGTACGTGGTTGTGACAATGGAGAGAAATAGGAACTGCAGACGTGCAAAGCAACTAATCATACACTAGCAGTCCACAATAATTACACTAAGTGTAAATGAGAAAATAATAACAATTTTTTCAAAGACACTTCTAATAATCATTAGGCAATTCAATGTGGATGGACAGAATTAGGATATCTTTTGTTGCTGGTTGTCTATCTTAAAAAGAAAACCCAGAGAACTTATTAGAAGTATCCTTCACTTAATGCAGTTCCATGATGGACAAAAGCCTGTGATTACAGCTCCAAAATTAATGACAATTAACGTATATTTGAACTTAACCAGAGCATACGCTTCTGCATGGAACAAAACTGGTACTGACAATAGTGACTGTCTCTATGACTGATGGCTACAAAGTCACAGACCAATAGGACATAGAACTAAAAGAAATATTATTCAAACCCTGTTGAATGAAATCTGTGTAAGAATTGAATCAATCTGATATTGAAACTCTAGTAAATAAATTGTCAGTATTAGGAGAAACTGAAGCTGGGGTAAGATGAACCACCCAGAAAATGCTTAGATTTATTATCATGCTTATGAATATCATGCTTATGATAATAATGAACACAGCTCATGCTAAAGCCTGACTGAGAGCAGTGCCATTAGGTCAAAGAGAGGGTAACACATACATAGGACACAGGGGACAGGAAGAGATCAGGGGTGACATCACCTGCAGCCATCATCTCCTGCATCTTTGCAAAGTAACTGCCTGGAAGCTTCTTCAGAATCTGCTAGCTCATGGACACACAACAGACCAAACTTCCATTCTGAAAAGTATCAGCTTACCCCTAATGTTTTTGAAGCCAATCCAACAGCAGCTGCACTGCTGAGACTTTTGTACTCGCAAGTGTGATAGAGGGTACACTCACACCATGATGGAGGAGGAAGAATGAGAACTCTCACCAACAGTAACTATTTTGCTTGTAGACAAGTTACAAACAAGAGAAATTGTGACTTAGGGAGTCCATGGATTCATAAAATAGTAAATTAGTAAATTCCCATGTTGGACTAGTCTGTACAAATATGATTCAACCATTGTCTGATGTCTTTTTTTTTAATGAGCTCATAAAGTTTAATTAACAGAATAAATTGTGCTGTAAATTTGATAGACCATGACAACATATGCAGATCATCATACTTCCACAGCCTGGGTCTGATTATGGTCTCTGTTAGCAAGTTACAAAAATTGTTATTTTAGAACTGAAAATTAAGAGATGGTGATTTCAAGACTATTCAATGCGCAGCCAAAGATCATTCTGTTTATTTTTTCCACAGCTATAAGACATAACAATATTAAATCATATGGTATATTTTAAAGTTGTTCGTGTTGTTTCCAAACATTATATTCCTTACATGTGTCATAACTAAAAATGAGCCAAAAGATGTCCTGAAGAGACAAACAATGCAAATTATTTACTTCCTGTTAAGAGAAGTTAAGATCTTATTTTTTCCCCTCTTTACACTTCTCCAGCTCTATTAGTTTTAATATCAAAATATATTTTTAATATCAAAATATCAATACAAATCTCATTTATTTCCAAACCCTGCTTTGTTCACTTCTCATATCCAGTAACCAAAAAAAAAAAAAAAACCACTGAAGTTGTGAAAACCATAAAATATAAAGTTATGTTTTTAACTTTACAAAGAGGAACGTTTGTGGGTTTATGAGATTGAGGGGGTGTTTTGCTTTGTTTTGGCGGGTTTTTGTGTTTTGGGGTTTTTTGAGGGGGCAAACGGGGGGAAGTTGTCCAGTTATGAAATCTGTAAAGTACCTGAATGGAACAGGTTTTCTCACCACATCAATTTGGAAATTATGGGCTTGTTAAGTGTTTCTTTCATATCAAATGAAATCACAGCCACAATTCATTAATGTTCTGACACGTAAGACAAAAAATACACAAACTCACCTTCCTTCTGTCACCTATCCTCAGCCTGAATTTTTGAAGTGTAAGAGACAATGTCAGGCCTAAATTAATTTCAAAGTTTCTTAATTTTCAGAGTTTCTAAAGGACAGGATTAAAACTAAAAGAAAAACAAAAACACCCACAAAACCAAACAAACACACAACCAACTAAGCAAAAACCCAAACAAAACCAACCAAGCCCCCCACCTCCGAAACAGTAAAACCAAACCAAAACAAACAAAACAACCCAAATTCAAAACTAAGGGGAAATATATCCAAAATACCTACTCCTCCTCAGCCAGTCTAAAGACAGAAGTGCTGAGTAAAGTCTTATACATTTCCTATAGATCTGGCTAAATATAAAATTTTGGAAAAACTATCACTATTTTCCTCATTATTTCTTCCAGGAATAAATACCTTTGTCTTGAAAGGAAAGAAGTAAAATTTAAACTCAGCAGAGGTTAAAAAATTTCAGAGACAGTAAAAGGAGGAGGACTAAATTTAAGTAAGCACTTGTTAGTAGAATCTGTGCAAAACTGGAGTCAGATTCCACTTCTGAGTTGATCACCACTAGATGACAACAAGGAATAATGACAGAGAGAAGGCAAAGTGACATATCCAGAGAAAGTTTGTTAACTATGCTGTCAAGCCTAAAAAGTTCAAAACCAGAAAATAAATTCCAGAAAATGGTAATTCTGTAGGGAAAATGACATTGTACCGCCATATAAAATATTGTGACAGGCAAGGTGTTTCTGAAGTACCACCAGAAAGTGTATTCTTACATTAGCAGCCCTTGTATAGCTAAATTCCCAGGAGAAAAGGTAAAGGATGAGAGCATTAAAGATAGTGACTGAAAGGCAATAAATCAGAGGGATTAGTAAGTGAAAGGACTACACAAGAATAGCTGAATCTTTTTCTGATTTAGTCAGAAGCAAAACAAGATTATCCAGAAACCAAAGGAAAATAAAGCCATCAATAATGCTGAAATAAGTATTTTACACTATACAATGATATTAAGTATACTGCTACTTGATATTCTCGTATTCATGGGAAGAAAAAAAAAAAATTCTCTGTCTCCAGAGAAGGAATTCTTTCTATTGTTAATAGTAGCTTGATTCTCCAGAGGACACAGAATCATAGAATGGTTTGGGTTGGAAGGGACCATTAAAAGTCATCTGGTCCAACCCTCCTGCAGTGAGCAGGGACATCTGCAACTAGATCTGTTTGCTCAGAGCCCTGTCCAGCCTGACCTTGAGTGTCTCCAGGGATGGGGCATCTATCCTCTCTCTGGGAAATGTGCCAATGTTTCACCACCCTCAGTGTAAAAAATGTCTTCCTCCTATCTAGGCTGAATCTACTGTCTTTTAGTTTAAAGCCATCACCCCTTGTCATGTCGCCAAAGGCCCTGCTAAAAAGACTGTCCGTGTCCTCCTTATAGTCCCCCTTTAAGTACTGGAAGATCTCAATAAGGTGTCCCCAGAGCATTCTCTTCTTCAGGCTGAACAACCCCAACTCTCTTGGCCTGTTCTCACAGTAGAAATGTTCCAGCTCCCTGATAATTTTTGTGGCCCTCCTCTGGAGCTGCTCCAACAGGTCCATGTCCTTCTTGTGCCGAGTACTCCAGAGCTGGACACAGCACTTTAGGTGAGGTCTCTCCAGAGCAGAGGGGCAGAATCACCTCCCTTGACCTGCTGAGATGTAGGGTAAAATTATATAATTTATAATTTCACAAAAAAGAAACATGAAGTAGCCCTGAGTGGCCCTCAGACTGTCACACCAGATGTGTTGCCAGTTTATCCTCATTTACTATTCTTCCCAATAACCAACTCCAATCCTTTGGAATAAGATTTACAACTCCAAGTAGAAGGGTCCTGCCAATTTTAGATTTAAAAAAAAAAATCTTCGTTTTAAAAGAATTGCTGTAAGACTAAAGGTGTGCTGTAAAGAACAGTCTCTGAATATAGAACTATTAGCCAAATAGTTCACAAACCACCCTGTATATAGAGAAGTGCCACAAGATATAAGCCCATTTTGTGACAACACCGAACTGCCTTAGAAACAGCAATTCTGTATTGTTGTCAAGAACCATACAGTATATCCAGTTTGGACTTCTGCAACTCTACCAGCTAATTCCTTTTTTTTAAATCAGAAAATTTTATAGTATAAATAACTTCTCATAGGAAGAACAGAGGGATATCTTGATTTGTTTTTTACACGAACATATTCACGCTCTGGAACATTGTTCTAACCAACTTGATTCTTGAACTTCTAAAAAAACATTAGCAGATTATGTGGAGAAAAAAGGCATTTTGTTTTCAATGTTGCAGATTATAAGTAATGATTTCTTATTTACAAAATTCTGTATTAGCATGAGAATTCCCTCACAGTTACAGAAAAAATAGGCATATTGTGTGTCCTTAAGAATTCAATAACATATGGAAAGGTTTTTCTCTTAACCACATTCCTATTTAATCCATTTTCACTATAATGATTGAAAGTTAAACCCTGCCAATCTTACATTTCAAGGGCAGTAATGTGTTCTCTTGGAATTTTCTTGCTCCCACTCAAACCAGAGAAATAAACCAAAACCAAAGAAATAAAAAAAAAAAAGTCACAAAGCATGCAACAGTTAATGCTGACATATTTAAGACTGCTATAATCCACTCTTGGAAAATTTCTGATTTGCTAAGCATTTAATCATTTCATAGGATTATACTTATATTGCTTCAGTAATAAGACATCAGGGTCTACATGCTCTCATCAGATCTGAAAACACCATTTCTTTCTAGAATATATATACCTTGAGATATGAAACCTGACTGCATAATAACAACATACAATTCAAGGAGGTAACTTTCCCACTTCTATTATTGAAATTTTACTTCTTGTTTCCAGAAGATGGATGAGGAGAAATACGGATATACAAAGAAAAGGCTTGTTCTTAAAATGTCTGCAGAAAGCAAGACATGCTCAGAAGAACATCTGCCCCTCAGGCACCAGATAATGCTTGAATCTATAAATGAGTTTAAAGTTTGGAAAAATGTGATATACTTGGCTACCCTGGAATCAAGCAGCAACTAACACAACAGACACTAGCTATATGCAAAACCATCAATTTAATTAGTTATGTCTGAGAAAAATCTTATAAAAAGTTAAATCCCAATAAGTACTACAACACAGAACTCCTCTGAAAATAAGGGCTGTTACATTATATGTCTCATAACTTTTTCTTGAGGTTGAAGGTTAGCCAGATTGTTTAGATGTGCAAGACAAACCCCTGTGAAAGGTTACCTTTTTCCACCTTTAGATATTTCTCTTCCTTTCTGAGAAAAGATCTGTGTTGCATGCCTAATACTTATTATTCTCAGGGTAATACTTATTATTCTTGGCTTCTCGTAGAGATATGATGCCACACAATTTTCTTCTGTCCCAATTCATCACTTTCTAAGCAAATTGAACAAGTAAACTAATAGTTTTATTTCCACTCTGGGGTGGGCCCTGATACAGCAATGTAGAAAGGAACAGCTATAAGGCACAAGGGAAAAGAAGAAAGAAGAATGTGTATAAACCTTGGCTTTAGCCCCATAGACCTCTTCTGCCAACAGAAACTGCAAATATGCAGCATGGTGTGTGAAGAAACTAGTGAACATGATAACCAAGCATTCCCAGATACTTCCCAGGCTGAAGGTCAACTCTAAGCACAGGTGGAAACCATCCAGAAAAGATATTATCTGGAACAGCAACAACTAGTGACTTGCAGGAAACATTTAATTCTCCATAAAGTTCTACAAATCTTTATATTTGGACTGATGCATTATTGAAAATATTACCTTTACTGTGATTCCTGTAACCATTAGGTATTATTCATTTCTCTCAATGTGTGAATTGTTCCTGTAAAATACAGGAGAAATGTTCTATACCAATAGAATTTGACCACAGAAGTGGTCAAACCAGCAAGGCTAAAAGCTTTAAGAACTGATCATTTTTTACTTTCCACAGAATAGAAATACCCCTACTTAGAGAGATTTTGTTCTTCTAAGTTACAGTAAGACATAAGGTGCTAACAATTAAAGGCAGTAACTAATGACAAGAATTCTTTCACAACATAGTTTACATCATTGTTAGAGGTTCCTACTCAAAATGAAATGCTGTAATTCTCTTTGTAAAAGGATGCACCAGAAGAGAAGTTGGTCCACTTCTCTATGGTGCTACGTACTGAGTTTCTTTTTAACATTTTCCTCCCCATGTCTAAATAAGTTAAATCCTATTCACCATTTCTTTTTAAGCACACAAATATATTTTACATAATACTATAAAGATTATATACATAGTGTACACATACACATTCATTAAAAAGACAACTTGGAAGGTAGCCACAGATTACAATGAACTGAAAGACTAAATAAATTCTACTCTTTTTCCTTTTTTTTTTTTTTGGCTGCCTTTTTCAATAAAGTCTAAGCAGTTTGGATACTACTACTTCAAGATGAGAATCAGTATTATATACTCAATGTGATTTAGGTCTACCGGTTAGCACAGGTCATCACATATCATTGCAGTATCTTCCAAGATCTTTTACATAGACAAGCTGATGTTTCTTCACGTGTCTTTGAAGTTGTATTCAAATCCTTAGGGTTAAAAATGGGTAACATAAATATTTGTACATACAGATGTTGTCATTTACTACCCATAAGGCCAAAAGAAGCTCTGAAGTACTTCTTTAAATATAATTTACAGTAACTTCATTTCCCCAAGAATGTTTTGTTTGATTACAAACCTTCATAGTATATCAACCAGAATTTTTATACATTCAAGTCTGTAGAACTGATACTCATTCCTCAGCCACTACACTTGATAAAGTAAGTTGTATAATCAGATCATGCGGGGGGTGGGGGGGGAAGAAGGGAATGTGTGAGAAACAACTTTCCCAGACAGTCTCAAAGGGAATTAAGTATTAAGCTGAAGCCAATAAAAGCTTAACCCAATGCAACTAGTTAGCTGTGGCTTTTGAGACAACAGCTCACTTGCCTAGCTCCCTTTTGAGGTTGCCTATCAATTTTTATTAGGTTATGATCAACAAAAAAAAAAAAAGAGACAACATCAACTTCCTAGGTAATTAGGGTAAGTACGAACTGACAAAGCTTCAGGTCTTTTCCAGGTAATTTACAAATAAGTTTACAGAATTTAGTGTAAACTTCCAGAGTGAGCAAGCAGCCAACTCACCCAGGTTCTAACCTAATCTCATTGATTCTATGTGGAGCCTGGCAATCTATCATGGAATACCTTTATTGTCTGAACGATGTTCTGTATGACTGCTAGGAAAGACAGGCTATGATCAATCATCTGAACAACTACTTCAATTCATACCAAATTCAGCCTGTATTGAAACTAAAGCAATGTTAATACAAGTGGATTCCTATCAGTTGAAGATCTGGTCTGATGGGCATCTCCTGAATAGCAGAGATTTCTTAGAGCAATAGCAATCTGTCTTCAAACAGGGAATTGCTTCAGAGGAATAGGGTTCACATTAGTTAACGCTAGTTCAGTAACACTAGCTTTTTTAATACTTATGGATAAAGAGAAAAATAAATACTTTGTGTGATTTATGAAAACATGCAGGTATCTTGTTCTTCAAACACAATGAGATTTGCTCTTAATCACATTACAATAGTTTTTTTTATTTTATTCCAGCAGTTCCACAGCTGAGACAAAGCATAACCAAGTGCACGAGTATTCCGCCTGTGTTTCCACGGAAAGCAGAGAAAGGTAATTTCAGTGAGCATTTAATGTGACAAACATTTTCTACCCCACACTGAAATGAACAGAGTGCCAAAGGTGTCTTAGTACCTTCACTGGAGACAAGCTGGCTAAGCAGGTAGCTTCTGACACAGCTCAGCTCAGACAGAACCAGATGCCAGTCAACAATGCAGAACCTCAAAAGACTCCACACAATCAGAGCTGTCTGTGTGTTATTATGGGATATGCAGCTCAGCTAGTACACACATGCACTATGTTGCTTACACTGACAGATAACCCTTTGACATGACACAGAAGAACATCTTTCATGGATTTGCTCTGAACTTTCCAGAAAGGGAGAGAGGCTCCAGAAACATATGAGAATAACACCCAAGACCTACATCATCCACAAGGCTCTATCTACCTTTGAGCATGTCATTCATAACTGGTTTTAGAAGTCTCCTTAAAATTTGCAAGTATTCAAGTCAGTTGTAAGTTAAAGTCAAAGAAAAAAAAAGCTAAAAACATTGCTTTCCGCTGTTCTTTTTCATCCAGTGTGTTTGTTAATTTAAGATATCTGAAACATAAATATTTGCAAGGAAGCTTTAAATAAGCTTACAGTACACCAGTCAGACCAAAGGCCATTGTATCATGTCAGGTTCTCTGTGGTTAGTTTCCTTTCCCAGCCATTGCTAACATTAGGATTCTACTACTTAATGTTTTATTTATTTTTAAAAGCCAAATGATCTCTTTGTGAGGGCCTCTGTAAGTTCTCCTGGTACATTTAAAGTTTAGGATGCTCAGCTACTCCCAAATGGCTCTGAGGAATTCAAAGATCTGTGGGGTTTACCCGCATTTTTTAGATTGGGCTTTAGACCAGGTCAGCTGGGCTCCTTTCCGTTTCAAAAGGCAATTTAATGCCTATTTATATTCTGAGTAATTCTTCAGTTTAAATTCTTAACAATATCTTAAAATCACGTGCTTTAGGATATGAGATATTGAAAATTGTCTTGCTATGGTTGAAACAATTTATGATCTTTTTCTCTATTCAAAACATGACCTACTTTCAAAAGCAATTTCATAACAATGGGAGTAGGGAAAATTAATCACAGATATCTTATGCATCATTTCAGGCTAAGATATTAAACATTCCAGTGCTTTTTAGGACACAAAACTATTTTTCTTCAAAACGCTACTCAGAGTCAATCTGGAAACAAGTGATTTTCCCACCCACATAAGCAGACGAGTAAAAATGCCCATGAATATCTGTTTTCTCTGTGTCAGAGCTGAACCCTTTGGTTTGTTCAACTACTTGCATGTAGTTGTGTCAGAATTAACGGTTCTATTGTGCAGAGATGCACTCAGTTTTATCAGAATAGATATAGAAGAAATTGCTTTTTAAACAAATCTTTAAAGAATACTCTTTAAAAAAAAAAAATAAAGAGATTACTTCTTGGACATCGATCTGTAACTATCCCCAATTGTTCTTAACCACTCTAGTATTTCAACACCATCTAATAACTGTTCAACGGCTCCTTTGCAGGATTTAATGCTTTAAGATAGCACCCCATGATGACTCCAAGTCTTGAGGGAAATGTAATTAAGAGACAATTGTCACACAAGCCATGGTTCTACAGTTATTAGAGCTTCACATAAAATAATCCATAAAGTACTATATGTTGTATCCTAGAGGTCATTTAAATGCAGAGAGAAGCATCTCTTTCTTCTCTTGGTGCCCAAAGTAGGCCAATGAGTAGTCCCACTAAAGGAGAAGAAATAAATTGTCTACTTAGTAGTTACTCGGCCTGGTTCTTTCTGCATACTTCTGTTTGAAAGTTGTCCTTCAGACAAAAGGGAAGTTGGCATCCTTTTGCTGACATGGATACCTACAAAGGTTATGGAGAAGCCTTCAAGTCAACTGAAAATATATTATGAATAAATAAACTAAAACTAGCACTTCCTCCCTGGTATTCTTCTAGGAATTAAATAAGATTTGGATTTGGCATAAAACCTGTCTCATTTAACCCAATGTGAATCAGACCTAGATTAGTTAAATCAGCATGAGCAGAGAATCAAGCTGTTTAGGGAGGATCATTTTCACAATAAACCAGTCAATGAAAAATTATTGTATGGACTAAAAAGGGAATAGAAGCAAAAGTGTCTGTTGCTTAGAGACCTAATTTTCCAAAGGAATGTGGAATATGGCATCCAGCAGCCTTAACAGGAAATTAATACCAAGATAATGCAGGTTCTATATATTGATATATCTTTATGTGATGTCAGTTAAGTAAAAAGCAAATCTCTATTGTACAATCATGTTAATACCTTATTAGGATAGACGGAGATGGGGGTTCTAGCAGCTTGGAAAATAAAAGCCCAGTAAGAGTTTCAACAAATGAAAAGGACTGTTAATAACAATAAAAGTGTTGCTTAGAAGATAATTTGCCTGTTTTGTTAGTTATATAGAAGCTTACCAGACATAATTGTAACTGCAATAAAGATTCTGTTTTGGAAACAGAGGAAAATCTTTGACATTAAAGCAGCCCTGTCAAAATTGTGAGATTAATGTTATGTTTTCAATTAGCATTGTAACTCACTGAGTTAAGTAGAGTGGAAGATCCAAAGCTGATAAAAGTGAAGCAAGAACAAGGAAGCTAAAGAATAGACAATCATTAAAAGAGGATGGACACTGAGAATTTGTAGGAATACAAGTTATAAATCCATCTGTGTTAGGAAAACAAAACAAACTTAAATAGAGGATTTGAATTTTTACTCAAAAGTTTTTTATATATATACACTTTCTTCCCTTTTCTCCATTTTGCTAAAATGTAGTTTAATATGAATGCAACTAAAGTACTTGTCTGTTTTCCACAGGACTTCCCTTAAAACTGCTGTTTCCAAATGCAGTTTCATAGATTCATAAAAGGCCCTTCCAACCCATGCTAAAACTCATCTAGTCCAATCCACCCACAGTGAGCAAGGACATCTTTAGCTAGATCAGGTTGCTCAGAGTCCCGTCCAACCTCACCTTTGCCTGGGGTACCTCCATCATGAAAAGGTAATTGCCTTTACACCCACTGGCAACAAGTTGGGGTGTTCAGTGGGCTGTTTGCAGTTTTGAAAGTGGATGAAATCAAACTCGGTGATGAAAAACTGTACTATACACTGCATAGAACATGCTACACATGCCTTTTTGCAGATCCAAATAATGTAACCTGAATGTCAGTATTGGAATTGTTTTTCCCTTAGAATTCTCACTATACATTATTCAGCTGTACTATTGTAGTGTCTTTTTCATTTATCAGAAATTGTTATAAATATTTGACATGGCAAAAAGGAAAAAGTAGAAAGCAGTATTTAAATAGAAGTAATATATACCTCATTGTAATAATATTATGTAGGCTATAAAAATATAGCTAGTTGAACTAAAATTTGCATTAGTAATTTTACCTGATAGAATATTGTCCTAAATGTCCATATGTTCTTGCCAATTATACTTCAGAAGAGTAAAATAAAATTTGTTTAGTAGAAGTAGTAGTAGATACGTTGTTTTATTCTAAACGCAATTAATGTGATTTAGAACATAAAATTTTATTTTTCCATGTGTTAAATTTAGCAGAGTAACAGAGTAATGGTTATCAATATAGAATTATTTTTGTGGATAACATCGACCTTCTCACGGGTCTTCTTGACAGAATAGTCAACTAGTAGAATATAAAATTTGTATACTTGAAGAAATTCCAAGATCTACCACTCTTGGCACTGAAATTAGTGACAATGTTTTAAGTCTGTTCATTACCAGCTGCTTCAGATAATTCATTTTCTAATGATTTATTTCTCAGATCTACCTGAAGTTAACATTAATACTTTACATTTAAGGTGAAAGAGTGGCCTCACTTCAAAAATAGACAAAAATAACAGACATCTTCTTTTATATCTTTCATTATGTTTTCCATAGAATTCTCTGGGAAGTTTCACGACAGTGATACAACTCATTCTATTAATGATAACTTAATATACTACAGGAATAATTTTATCTTCATTATATTATGCAAAGAATTGCATTCAGAAACTCAGTTTTTTCTAACATAGTTATCTAAATCAAAAGCTAGGCTTCTAGCAATAGAATTATTTATAGCAGAGTCTGCTTCACAAAATGGTTGTAAGAATCAGTGAGAACAAAGACAAAATGCAGCTGTCTGGATAGTCAGCAGGTGGCCTGTTAGTACTATTTGTAATATCTACTTACTAAACTCATCAACGTTACTTTTGAAATTGGCAATGGATCATTCATACAGTCTCATATCATCCAAGATATTTGCCTTTCAAATAATTCCAAAGCCGATACCTTTGCCCAGCATCAGCATATCACAGTATCAATGAATCGTTTCATTGCATTAGGGTAATATCAGATAGCTAAGAACACACTTCTCTCTTCTTCTATCATCAGATCTTTTCTGAAGGAAGTTAGGATTATACAATTCACTGGTGGAATTTATGAAAATAGAAACACTTTGAAAACATTGCTTTCTAACAAAAAACAACTCGGTATGAAGTGTTGCAAACTCATAACAATATTCTCATGACACTGATGCTCATAACATTAAAAGTTACCAAAGCTTTATCTGTTTATCCTGTTGCAGATGTATTTCACACAGTGTTTTGAAAAAGGTTTCCAGTATTTAGACAGTATAATCCTTGAACTTTCTACCTTTAAACTAATTTCTAAATCAAAAATAAGAAACAACCATTTAACAAGCTGCCACTTTGAAAACTTACCTGCTTATGATGAGCACCCTACTACATTTGAAAAACAACCTATGTTTAATGGAGTGTTAGAACTAATACTACCTGATGGTAGTGAACAGGACAGAAGAGAAGAATCCAGCTAGAACTAACTTAGCCACACACTTCAAATACTATCAGCTTTCTGATCTTCAATACTTTTGCTGGGTATTTCAGATTGTTTTCCTCCTTGCCATAGCATGATAATAACCCAGACTTTGTCCCAGAATAGAAATATAAAAATTAAACAGTAAACCCACCATCTTAAGACCCCTTACCCTCTGGGATTGCTGGGCTCCTCTTGCTTCTCAGTGTTACAGACACATGTGTAAACAACAGAATTTCCTGCATCCTTTTCTCATCTGCACAGTACTGGGACTTGGCCAACGGGATTATTTACAGCATTAAGGCCACTCCACAGTAACTTGAAAAATATTCTCATTGGTCAGGCTTTATCAAAACTGAAACCCACATTTTTCTTTTAAGTACAAGTCATTTATCCAAAATAAAACTTTTTGCCATATTGTTCTTCACCAAGTATTGCTTTAATCAGTTTTTATTTCTCCTTCCCCTTCTAAACTGAAGACTGTGACCCCTGTCCCCCAGGTATTATGGACAAGCTTAAATCAATTACTGTAATCACATCAGTTAAGCTCTCTTACTAGTCTTTTCCAGGTTGGGTTGATTCTTATGCCACTACTTGCTCTTAATATACCTCCTGAGTTTTAAATATACTAAAATAAGACTTTTTTTTTCCCCCCTTCTGCATGACTGCATATCATCTAGCCAATACATGTATTTTCATAATTAACTCAGTATTTGCCAGAGGATGTTGGATACTATTATGAAAAACTGTAGCATTGATTATCAGAGATATGATAAGAACAGAAAAAATTTCATTTTTTCTCAAAAACGAAAGAGCTTTGCATTAAAATTTAGAGTCACAGTATTAAAATAGGAGGTAAGAAATATTTATTTAAAGAATACAATCTTAACATAAAACTCAAACACAACTGCCATGAGACAAATCATGACACCACTGTCCCAAGACTGGTATCACAGGACACCTAAATGGCAGCTCCTTGAGGCATAAAACTCATAGCTACACAGCAGGAATTATTTGCCACAACTCTGAAAAGCTAAATATTTCCAATAAAACAAAAAACTCCTCACGTACAGAATACTGACAACCCCTATATTACAATCTCAGGCTGAGAAGTCAGATTTCCTTACTCATAGCTGTGAGGAACATATCTTTACCTCCCTACTAACATCCCACCACCTTTTAACAGCAGTACAGCAGGCTCTCTTTTCACTATGAATAGTACCTACAGCTGCAGGACTTCTCACTTAAATGGGGAGATTGTCTGATACCAGGATTTTTTTAAAAAAACAACTTTATTTTTTATGAAATGAAAAAGGAAAACCTCCCACTCCCATCAGTTACATGCATATCACGTGACTTCCATGACTCACAAAATCGATTCTACTGATAGGAGGCAAAAGACATTCAGCAAAAAAGGTGAAAAAGCCACAGAATTGCCTAGACTGGAAAAGACCTTTAAGATGATTGAGTCCAATCGTTAACCAAACACTGACAAGTCCAACCCAACACTGATAAGTCCAAACTTCTAGCCAAGATGTCTAGTCCAAGCCCTAGACATATCTATTCAAACTAACAAACCATAATCCACAACAAAAAAAATGCGCAACCATAAAACCAAAAAACCCACCAAACCCCAAAACTTAAAGAAAAAAAATTCAACCAAAGAAAAAAAAAAAACCAACACCCCACCCCAAATCAAAACAAAAAAACCACACCACAAGAAAACCAAACCCCAAGTCTGTATCAAAATAAAAACAACAAATACAACAAAAACCCAGTAAAACCCAAATCCAAATAAAATAGTATGACAACAGCTACTTTATGTATCTTCCATGGTTTCCTTAGGAACTACATAGATCTCAACTCCGATTAGAATACTCTCTGGCCACATTCCATCATCCCTACTGAAGAAAATCAATTCATATTTTAAAAAAACAAGTTATGTACGTATCATAACTTACATAGTCTGTTACTTCTTTGTAACTGAACACTTTTCAACCCATTTATGAGCTACAGAACTCACTTTCCACCATTCTTCACTTACTGCAATCTGTGAATGAGTCCAAGAAGCCTTTTCCATTGCCCATATTGAAACAAATTCTTAGTTTCTAAAGAAACTGAGGCACATTGATTTAATCTAAGAGAAAGTTAAATAACTTTGATCACAACTGAAAATATCTTCTCAAGTGAAGAACTGTAACAGAGATCAATGAGAAATTAAAAAAAAAAAAAGAGAAAAAAGGGTGAAAAAATGTCAGCACACCATGTGAAGGAAATAGTACTGTTGGAAATGCTGTTGAAATCTTCATCTAGGATATCTTAAAAATCCTTAAAGTCTCTTTCAGTTCTTTTCTCCTGGATGCCTATTTAAAAAAAAAAGAAAAGGGGGGGGGGGGG
>JAVSBS010005308.1:22183-37644 GCA_033124195.1 Coracias cyanogaster
ATGAATTACTACCAACAACTGTACTTTTCAGGAAAAAAGGCACAAAAAAGAATTACGCATAATATATCAATAGTAAAGCTACGACCAAAACTCAGGTTCTATTCTGTTACATTCTGTAGTAATCAATTCTTGGAGGAATCTTGATTTTATACCATTGTTAAAGATACATTCAATTTTTAAAATATACTGTAAATTTGGGAAGTCATCCTGTGAAATTGTATGGACCAAACTATGCAGATGACAGGTTATATAAACTTTGATTAAATATATCATTGACTTTTCGTAAGAGAATAATTTTTTTTCAATAAAACAACTAAATAAACCAAAACAAAACCAAAAACTTTTCATAATGAAGTTTGTGGGTTGCAACCCTTCATGATGCTAGAGAACTCCTAGGGAAAGTACTGTTAGGGAAAGGCAGCATGGTCCTGACACACCCATGGTGTTAGAACTGATAAGCAATTTTAAATGTTTATTGAAAAGAAAAAAATAGTTGAATAACCACTTTTTAGTTGCAAATATATTCTTCCTTTTCAGTCTCATTTGACCCTTGATCTTGATGTCAGGCCTATCACTGTAATAATTACAGAACAGATGTTGCCAACATGTAAGTTTACTAACACTTGCATGTTAGCGTTTGTACACTTCACACAGGGAGCTGAATTGTCCTCCTAGAAGTTTCCAGGTATGTAAGCAATTCTCTGTAAGAAGAATACGTTTTTCATACTAAGAACATTCATATGCTTATTAAGAGGATGAGCCTGTGGTCATTATGCTTGTGAGAAAATGACACTGAGAAAATAGGATAAAGCCTGTTAGGCAGCATCAATAACGTAGAACACGGGTTTTGATACACAGAGCTAGCTGTCGACTGGACTGTTGCAGCCCTGACTAGTGCGGGGTAGGCTCCCTCCACTTTGAGTGCATTTGGACCTTGGCAGCATGCCTGACCTGCTTCTTCCAACATCCACAGAGAAGCATGGACATGAAAGCCAAATTCTGATTTTTTAAATGTCAAGGCCCATCCCTTTGGGGTCACAAAGGGAGAGACCTGATCCTTTTCAGGATTACTGAGCCAATGAAGGAGATTGTTCAATTTGTCTCATAGAAAAGTTAGACCAAGTCTTTTTCAAAACATGGAAACTAACAATATTTACTATATTGATGCAACTTCCTTAGCAGATATAAGAAATTAAATCCTGTTACTGTTCAAGCCAAAAACAATAAAGCACTTCAAGCACAAATAGCAATAAATTAGAACATTCCTAATAACGAAATTGGAATATAGAGAAGGGAAAGAAGAACTAAAATTGTAACTAAAATTTGACTTCCTCAAGTATTCTCAAAAATACATAATTATGCCAATTCTTTGTTGATGATTTTTAATATTACTATTATTTCCTATCATTCCACACAATTTCATACAAGGGAAGTAAAAAACTTCACAACATATTTGAAATATAAGGATAGAAAGATATCCTTTACTGTACCTCAACCCCAGATGTGCTCCCTTAGATGATGAAAATAAATAGAAGATAATTTGACTGTAGAAGATACCTTCAAAACACGAAGGAGAAGGATAGGAGCAAAAAAGTTACATAATTTTTAATCTCATCTCTGCAGCAGTCACAAAGCCCAAACTTACATTAACAAAAAGCAAACCTGTAAAGATAGGATTAGCTACAGAAGGGATAAGTCCGTAGACCAAAACCACCAAAAATAAGACACCACTAAACCTCATGCACAGATTTGTCAGTGGGGAAAAAACACAGCACAGTCATTTCTTTGATGCACAGACTAGGGACAAGACACAGTTAGTCCAATTATTTCACAGACTCTCTCTCTAAAATTAGAAATTCAGAAGAGTGATAGTATTCCCCTCCCCCCCCCCCCAATTTCTTCTAAATTCTATAGCTTTTCAATTTAGTAGTATCAGTTTGACATTACCCATTAACAATACTAACCTGAAAACCACAGACAAAATAATTACCCTGTATTTGTCATAAAACCTTCAAAGCAGGCAATAGGTTACACACAAGCATAACAGGACCACATGAATAAAACCACTTACGCATTTATCACTGCTCTCCTACTTAAGTAACTTTAAAACAGAATATAAAACTTACAAGCAACATCAAACAGCAAAGCCTTGAGAAAACTTCTTAGCTTTCTTCTAGCATAGTGGCTAAAGCATAACAGGAAGAGGTTTATCTAGAAGTAATACTTTGCTCAGCTTGTTAGTCGAGCTCTGACTTCACCTGTGCAAGTTAAATTGATTCACAAGCGCAAAGAGCTAGAGCAGATAAATGTAGAGAATTTATCTTGTACTGGTCTGTGCTGCTGATTGAAGTTCCTCGCTTATTAGAGGTGAAAAAGGAAAAAAACTACAGATTACATTTGACTACTGTTAAGCTATTCAGTACAGCATGTACAGCAAAGTTTTTGTAAAATTAACTTTCATTCTTAAAGATTCACTGTCACTCTTTGATAGTCATTACACTTTTTAGTGAAAATTAACAGTAACACCTGAAACTGGATTGTTCATTATAGGTGAATAACTTCAACAGGCCTCAGCTTGGCAGAACTACCACTGATGTGCAATACCTAGAAATATAAATAGAGCAAAATAGGCTCTGAAGTTGAAGGTTCTTATATACTGGAAGCTATTGCCATATGGTAGCAGAATTTGGGTGGTTTATGTTTAAAAAAAAAAAAACCACAAGATAAGGCAGCTCAGTTATTTCAGCTGTTTCTGTTTTTATTCCAGGTGTCTCCTGATCAGTTGATGGCTATTTTTAAAAGTACTTATGGAATTTGCAAGAGGATAACACTCCAGCAATTTTAAGGTGAGAAATATAAGTAAAAATGCAGGAAGAATTGTTCTCCTTTTGTGAGATACATATTATTTTCCACTGAATGCCTACAGAAATGTTTCCCCTTTCTATACATTATAAATAACTCAGCAAAATAGTTTCCAAATAAAGGTTTGATAACAATATAATTACAAATTTCTGGTACATCTGACAGAGAAAACAGTAACATAACTTCATCTTTTCTATTTATGACTTCATGACTTGCTGAAGTAATGTAATATTGAAGTAGCAGCAACATACTTTGGAAGACTTTTAAATGGAATCAGATTATGAATAAATTCAGCAGTTTCTTTTGTATGAAGGAAAAAATACTGTTTCTAGTCTGATATTCCAATATGAAAAACCTAAAAGGAGTTGAGTCAAAGAGATAATAGTTATTCTCTTTCTTCACTTTACCCAGAGTGCATGGAGAGGCTGCCTTGCCAAACCTTTCACACAGGTATGATGCTGCTATGAATTCCAGATTTGTTCACTAATGCACTGATTAGAAAGACACGTATATGTGGGTGCAAAGAAAATAGAGACTTAGCACAATTTTTCATATCATCACCTTCAACACAAAAATCTAACTTTAAATGAATCAGTACTAAGCAGCACATTCCTGTAGAAGAAATCAAGTAAACTCTACATACACTTCTGATGAAAAATGTGAAAGGTTCCACATTACAATAAAAATTATGAAGGGAAAATATAGGAAATATATATTTAGGGAAATTACATTTCTTGATGAATTATTAATATGTTCAAATAACTCAAATTATTTTCCTTATCAATTATAATTATTTTTTTTTCAAAAAAGGTTGACAAATACTGCAATGAACTGTACAAGATGCATGTACATGTTGTGAAGGCTGCAGGATGAGACATTTTGGATCCTTAGAAAATGACTGCCCTTAATAAGTACAGCTTTAGAAACAACCTTTTCTTTCTCTGCTGCCAACCTAAGAACAATAGGGTCTTCCCCAAGAATACCTCTGCTCCATACAAGGGGTTGTAACAGCAAGATGATGTAACTAGTGTTCCATCAGACCGTACCTAAAGCAGGGAAGATGTCTAGATTTATACTATAAACACCAGCTATCACATTCTGAAAAACCAATTATTTCCAATTATTCACAGCAAAGGAAAACTCGTAATTTTCCTTTTTCATCTGGAAGTAGCTCTTTTTTTTACTACGATGGCTTTACTGCAGGTATTCCGTGTTCAAACTGCATTAGTGACTGCCACAAGAACACTAATTAATTGCTGTAAATGCAATTACTGAGTTAAAAAGTTATGGTTTATTCACTTTTACAAGCAACAGTTTCTCTCTGGCTGTAGGGCTGCCATTCTCAACAATGAAAACATCTTGTATCTTCAGCATCTTAAATTACAACATTTGGCAAGATTGAAGGTTCTAGGTTATTAATAAAAAGAATGGTTTAATTTAGGTTTCTGAATATCTGGACTTCATCTGTATTTCAGAACATAAGCTATCTTAATTAGGTCTTTAAATCAACAGATTATAAATAACATCCGAAGAAAGATGTGTCCCTGATTTTTTCCTGTAGTCCAAAATGAAGATGAACATCAGCAGCATGCTGAAAGTTAATTTCTTAGCATTACTCACAGGTCAACAGCAGTTAAAGAGGCTACAAGCCTTGCTCCACACTCCTGTGATGATACTGATTAGGTCAGTTGCTCTTACCCAGGATTATATCAAAATTAGAACCAAGATCACATTTACATGTAGAAAGTCAAGCATAAGTCAGGTTTTTTGTTTTGGATAGGATCAATGTCATTTTTCTTGGTGTTTGTTTGGGTTTTTCTTGTTCTACACAGAAATAATACCTACAATAGGACACTTTTATCTTTCTGCAGTTTTCTTTACTCAAGGCTACTGTATACCACAAAAGCATGATAAAAAATGTACTTCTTTTGGATAATTCAATAAACAATTTCAGTAAATAAGTTATTTCTCAGCAGCCCAATGAGAAACACAGGAATCTTTTACTCTCTCGTTTGTTAACCTACCTGCTCTTGTGGTAAAAATTACATAGCCTCAAAACAGACATTATCAATCACCTAAGTCTATTATATACAGCATAAGACAGTACCACAGAGAGACACGCAAACTAATTCCAACAGTATTACTGAGGAGCACTAAAAAAAAAAAAGAATGGATTGGTCTGGGCAGAGTGTCAGGCAAATGTCTTGAATTAAAGCTGTGGTGCGAATCACTTTCAGTTATGACAGCAGGAACAGGATTTGCGGATGTAGTTACAAATAAGCTGCAAGTACCGCACCATACCGGGTACTAGAAGGGGTTGTAAAAGAGAGCTGACGTTAATCTGAAGACATGAATCTTTATTATAGTTTAAAAATACTCTCTTATAAAAAGTACCGTGCACAATTTATCTGGCTTTTTCCAAATAGGCTCACAGCCATCTCTATTGACCTTTCAAAGTTTACCTGTCAGCAATGGTCTGAGCAGATGAATACTCACGAAAACAACACGACACCGCTGAGGGTCAAGATTGTTGCAAATGTCTTGTGTCTATGGTAACTCACACTTTTCGCAGTACATTGTTTTTTAAAAAATAATCCCTCAGGAATGAGGACCTCCTTGGGTAACTAAGCTATTCTAACCATACCCTTGAGACCCCTAAAGTTACCACATCTAAAAGTGACCACTATGCGTTAGCCTGAGAAGCACCTCCATTTCCCAGGAAATTATTAATATTGCTACTGAGTTGCTTGAATTTTATTTTTAGTGGATGTGTTCAATGGGAACATATCAATGGGAATCTCAAGTCCAGTTTAAACTTTACTTTCTGTAATAATGAGACTAGAGCTTTGGCCATGTTGTTTTATGATTTTTTTTATTGAAATTGAAAAGGAAGCTGCTTACTACCTGCATTCTGGGCTTGTCAGGGAATTTTGTGTCTTTGTCATTTCTAAAGGAGTGCTACAGGCTGGTATGTATACATCCCGTAAATATTTACTCTCTCATTTAACACTTTAAAAGGAAATGTTAAACTGCTGAGCAGTTTGATACTGAAAAAGGTGAAGAAGTCAAAATGTTAAAAACTTCACTTTTTTCAATAGTAAACTGCTCAACACAATCTTGTACTGCTCAGAGTATCCTGTCACTAAAGTATTCTGCTTAATCTAATCCTTTCTTTGTATTCTTAGTGGTTTTCCATCATGCTTAAGCAGAGGAATGCCCAGCAGAAATGAAAGGATGAACTTTCCCAATATCCAAGATCCTATCACAGATAAGCCAAAGAAATACATTCTGTACTGTTTAACTCGACCCAAGTTCATGGCTAGCATTTCATCTGAGCAAGTAAAAAAGGACAGGAAAGCAAGAGAAACAGAATAAAGACTGCTTAACCATTTAATAACTGCCTAACTGATTACAAATTAAAACTATGCAAGTGTTTATCTTCTTAAGCCTCAGGAGACAAATCAAAATGTAGACAGTATTGTGAAGGAGTGATGGCATCAAGTGAAGTGGAAATTCTTGATTGATTTCTCAAAGAAGCAAAACAAGAAACATTCCAAGTAGGAGTTTGTCTAATGTATGTGGCATTTAGAAAAGCAACTCCAGTTCTTAAGAAAAAGAAACAATGTCACTTTCTGTTAAATTGTCAGTACTTGCTTTTCTTCAGCTGGCAGAATCACTGCCAATGAAGGTATGTGGTAAAAGTTCCACAATTCCCCTTTGGCTAAATATCTCTGTTGGCAACCCTGAATTTGAGTGATGTCGTTGTCAACAATCCCATGACTATAAGAACAGATTTAAGACAGACAGATCATCTTTTTCCCATTGATTTTTTTCTTTTTCACATGTACATCTTTTCTATGCAATGGGATTACATTTTTTTATATCTGTGGCTGATTCAAATTCATTGAGGTGAATCTGAAGAAGTTCACTTGTTGTTTTAAATTATGCGTGATTTTTGCCTTGTTTTATTCACAAATAAGTGCCATGTTCTATTATGTATTTTGTGACCAAATTATCTCTCCAATGCAGAAAAAAATCCCACACTTATGCATATGACCATGGATATATTTTAGTTAAAATGAATTTTATAGTCTGGCTACAATGTATTTTAATTTATATGAAAAGATCGATTAAATGGCAAGCTCATATTCACTGAAATAGGAGATGAAATCTACTAACAGCTGATCACCATTCCTAAAGGTTGTGTGTATAAATAAAAGAATATACAAGTATACAAGGCGAAGCAAAACAAAATACATCAAAAAGATTCATAATGCTGATACTAATATGCTTTTGTACTCAAAAAAGCACTCATGAAATAAGAAAAACACCTTATCTTTAACGTGAGTCTTTTCTCCTTACTGGCTTTAGCAAATGTTAAAGCCTAAGAGGAGGCACACGACGTTAAGTTATTTAAAATCAACCACATGCTTTTTGGCTTTAAATTGTTCTTCATGTCCACTGACATCTGGCTAATAATTCATGAATTTTGTTTTATAAATCTAAATAAAATTGTAATTTGACCAGTTAGTCACATACAGTTAAAAGATGGCTTATATATGCACAGGTGGCCTCCAAGGCCAAATTACACCATTTCCACATTAAAGAGCGGATACCGCTTTCAGAGCACATTTACCTTATTTCATCTAAAAGATTATTATCTTCCAAAGCTCAAAAATTCTGAGCAGTATGTGAAAATGGCTCAACAAGATTTAATTAGCAAGCAGAAGGACAGAGAAACTGGAAAAACTGCTTTCAGCAGATTATAATCCTGTAGATGACTGATTTTCATGATGAATGAGAACACCTGCATTGGTATCAGCTTTTACTGTATTTCCTGCTGCGGCTGTCCTGGAGCAGCTGTGGGGACACTCAGCCAACTGTAGATCCCTTCTGGCAGGGAAGTGAGAACTGCCAAAGGTGCCTGGCCTGGCTGCCTTGCACTAGAGCCCTAGATTTCTTCACAAGGATAGAAAATTCCTTCCTTGTCTCCCCATCACGTCATGCTTCCCCTTAGTTCTCTCTGACTTGAACAATATTTCTAGATGAAACCAAAGAGATATATACCAAAATTTCCTCTCCTACAGTTCATTCCACGTTTTTTTTTTTTACAAGGCCGAGCACAGTTAATTTGCACCACTATGGTTTACTAGCAGATGATGTTTCACTGGAGGCATGCCAGATTAAATTAAAAATACTTTGTTTGCCAGATGAAGACTAGATTTTACTGAAGTCAGAAAGAACGTCAATGGGAACCTTTTAACTTCTAACTGAGGCTAAAAAGCGGAAAAGATTATGATTGTCCTGATGCTTCATGCTACAAAGGAATCACTGTCTACTAGTGCCAAGACCTGCGACTTCAAAAGTAGAACTGATGTAGTTTGTCATCTCAACATACTCCCCTTCACTTCAGAAAAGTAGAGAACGTACAGAACCAAAGCAGTGGTGAAAGCTTGCTCCTACTTTACCAAAGTATAATATTTTTAATGTTTGAAGACACTGAACAATTTTGCATTTTGCCAATTAGATTTCCTGTTCCAGCTCTCCTCAAAGCCTTCATAGATGCACAATCACCTCAATATGATCTCTGGGAGATATAACAGACCTTAGAAAAGCTTGCCCAAAAATATGCCTTTTTTTTTTTCAACAATGTAAGAATGTCTAATACGAAATGTTAACAACCTGTGCAAATACTGTCTTTTTCTCAATATTTCTGCATTGACATATTTTATAATTCTCCTAATACACCTACGACGTGCCAATTCCCATGTTAACTAAATACACAAACAAATCGAGGCTGGTAAAAGTCAATGGAATAAAACTAAGAAAGAAGATTAGTTATCTAATGTTAAACAGAATACAGTTACAATCAGGCTTTCTGTATATGTTTCCTGAAGTAGACTATAACTGAAATTAGAAGTTATTCAGGTATCTCTTTTTTTTCTCTCTGAGCACATAAGTACAGTTAGCTCAGATTTTTTCCTAACAGTACTAATATTCTAGAATAAGAGAAATGGAAAATTTTAATAGAAGCAGCTAATAAAACAGTTTAAAGAGTATTTACACTATCTGTATGAAATTGTTACCTATACTGAAATTTAAAAAAATCTTTGCTTAAAATCCTCAGCATATACTGTCATGGAAGTAATTTGCAAGCTTGCAAAACTGAACTGTAAGGAGTCATGGAAATTACTCAGATTTTTGAAAATATTCTTGTATTTTATTATTGTTTATATAATATTTAAAATAACTATTTTCCTATCTATTTATCTTTGTTTGTTCTGACAGTGACCAAACATCCTCTAGGAAATACTTGCTTCTGGATCAATAATGGTGCTGCAGAAGTCGTTGTTTATAAATCTAATAAGGTATGAAACTGCAGATTCAGATTCTGACAAAGAAACCTTGGCTATAGTTACACTAAAATGATGGCTCTTTTGACCATGGCAAAATACAAAGAGAAAAAATGTTGCTAATGGAAAATTTAACTTCCCAATAAAAATGAGTCAGCAGCAAAAATGTCCTGGGACAATTCTCAGCACATGTGTTACCATTTCCAAACACGTGAAAAACATCACTTCTGCCACCTTTTCAAGATTAGACATACACGTTTTAGTGTTTTCAGATGTTTTTTTCTGAATTACATGGCTACATTCTGAGAAGGACACATGTTTCCAGGTAGCTAGAAACATTCTGTTTCAACTTGACTCCATGTGGCTCCTGCACAGGAAAAGATTAAATCAGCTTCTATATCAGTTTTATTAAAACTTTTTATGGTTTAGTTAAAAGAGTCCTGATTGGAGCTGACTAATGAAGCTGAGACAATGGTACAGGCACTTGGGCTTACGAATAACCTGTTCTGAATGAGGGGTACCAAGGAAATATTGATAAAGAGTTAAGTAACTTCGTAAATTATTTATCCACAATAATGTTTACAACACGTAAAAATTAGTAACACATAATATTTTGCTGTATTGTGGAACACTATGTACTTTATGCACCATGAGTCAGACTACAGTATCCAAACTCATTGTTATTGTATGATCATATAAAGCTTTTGTACTGTCAAAATAAGCTTCAAAGTCAAATAACATATAATGAATAAGCCAGAACTCTTGCCTGGTTTGTTTCCAGAAATGAACACTGTGAGCTGAAGACTGAACAGTCTTATTCATTGAATTCCACCCAGCCTGAACCTGCCGTGAGACTGGGACAATACAGAGTTATTTGAATAATAATTCAACCTGCCTGTTGTAAAGCAGAATAGTTACGGGAACTGTTTCAGCAGATTTCGGCTCAGGTCTGTCATGCATGCAAATGAAACAGTAGATCTCAGTTCTTCATCCACAGATCTCAGAAAAAAAACCAACAACAAACAAATCTCTACAAAGCAGATTCCAACAAAAGCAAAAGTACCATTATTCTCGTCTTCCCACAGAGAAATTAGATGCAAAGTTATTAGACTTTATCATACTTACAAGCATCTCAGTAGCAGAAGCATGGAAAAAAAAGAAAATAATATCCTGAGCATAATGCAGTAGTACCAATCCATCATTTAGGTTGGAAAAGACCTTTAAGATCATTGAGTCCAACCATAAAACCTGGCTCTGTGAAGTCCACCACTAAGCCATAGAACCACAGAATCATTTAGGTTGGAAAATATCAGATATTTTAAAATAAATCAGTATAAACGAAAAATGTATTTCAGAAGTCAATTACACATTTGAACTTAAAAAGATGTAATTGTCCTTGATACCTTTGATTTATCTTTTGTCATCGTATCTTGACACTTGGCCATGACTTTATACCCACATTTAGGGACATGAAATTCAAAGCTAGACTTTGAATAGATCATACACGTATGATGAATCCAGTTTCTTAAACCATTTCTGCCATGCTTTTTTGACCATCTTTCTCATCTCTGCTTTTTTGTTTCATTGCCTTCTTGGCTTCTGTACCTTTCTCACAGTAAACTTGTTAATTGCTGTGTGACCCAGTGCCGTGGGGTTCAACTGTCCGAGATCCATGGCCCTGGTTTGTACGGCCCCTCTGCCTAACCTTGGATCCAGTTCACTGAGAAAATTCTTGTTTAAGTGTAAGGAAGCAAGCCAGCTGAAATTAAGCAAGATAAGAAAAGTAAAAACAGATGGAAGTGCAACTGTTGAAGCAGCAACAGTTAACAGCTCCAGGACCCAAAGGGAAAAGTACTGACGTAAAACTGTAAGACCTTTCCCTCCTGCCAGCTCCAGGGAGCTGGAGGACAGTAACTCAGCAGCAGCAGGGCAGGCCAGCCCATTTGGAAGAGCCTGGCCCTTCCCCAGCTGACCGACAGCTTGTCTGGACCACGAGGACTCAGCCCTTCCCAAAGGAATTGCAAGCACATTAATACCTAGCCTAGGAGCTTGCTAGTCCTGGCCTGTTGTCACATGTATTATCCACAAACGATTACTTCATACCTCTCAGTTGTATCTTGCTACAGAGTCTCTGCTCACGGTGAAAGCTGAAGGGAAGAAAAGGGAGGCTTTACCGCTTCTACAAAGGGACGTTGTGCCTATTGTACAGCTAGAAAATGTTTTCCTGTCCCACAAGAAATTAGAAAAAGCAATTATTATCCAGAATTTCTAACAATCAGAAAAATGAAGAGCGGATAAAATGAGAGCATTTAATGTCTTTATGTAGTCATCTCTAAATTCAAAATTGATGACTGAAAAAGTAAAGATATTTTATTCATTTTCAAAGTAGTGCCATTTTTAGAATTAGATATCTGGAAACATGAGATTCTGCAAATATCTAAATTCTCCAAATTTATGTTAGTGTGCTATTCCCCTTCCTTGAAACTAAGACCCTAAGATGCAGTGATTGTGAATTCTTAGAAAGAAGACATAGCAAGTTATTAAACCCTATCCTTTAAATCCTACACCAGACTTCACTTGGAACTCCTGCCTCTCACATCTTCCTTGATGTTCATGGATATTTCAAATTCATCCATATCGTATTATGAGGTTTAATGATAAAACTAGTTTTATAAAGACAGATGCTATTACAAATACAAAAAAATACTGTTAAACCATACTTTATAAGCAATGGTACCAGGGCAAACTTAATATATAGGATAAAGGAGTGACAGAAATTACAAAAACTTTATTTCATGTAATTTGCCAGCTTCTCCCACATTCATTTTTCACTGTATAAGAACTTTAACCCCTTAATACTTTTTTTCAAATTGGTATAACGCAGGGAGTATCTATGGATCCTACCTAATATCGACTTACTTAACTCAAAGCCAAAGTAAATCTTCCCAGGGTGAGGTTTTTAATTATATGTGTAGTTTATATGTTCATATTCTTCAGAGCTAATGTTCTAAACAGCATCAATTTTCTCTTATGAGACTTCTTAATGGAAGTGATTAGAGTGTGCTTTACAAACATGAGCTCCCACAACAACCTAATGATAAGAATACTTTTGGTGTCTCTGCAGATGAAGTAAATGCATACAATGTATATCACACAGGAAGGACATGACAGATGATCTGGAATTCAGACGCCTAGACTCTTGTCAGATTAGAATCTCAAAAAAATGTGCAGAAACCCAATTCTTAAATATAGGAGAAAAAGAGAGTGCCAAAAAAAGCAAATAAATTTGAAAGAGTGCAAATAAAAATGCTGGGAGTTGTTTTATTTTTAAAAATTCCAACAAGATTATACAATTGTCTACCAGAATATAACGTTTTCAGATCAACACAAGCAGAATAATTTATCACGTGAATGGAAGAATCAGGAACCCTCAAAAATATTTTCACCAGATATCTCATTTAGTCCCTTAATATGTTAGCTCTTCCAGTTTCTGCTGCTGCTAATAATCACAGGACGCTGACATGTGTACAACTAGTTTCTGCCAATCCAAGCAAACTGTAGTAAGCATGCTGTAATTTACAGTCCTGAGATGTTGACAGACCCGTTCACAAGCCAACAAAACATTACTTGCTTTTGCAGCTTCAAAGCCCAAAAGGAGGACATAGAGTTCTGTGAAAATCAGTGGGATGCTGGAAAGCTAAGGCATAAGCTAAGCTGTTCCTTACAAAGATGCTGGCCATCATTCCGGAGGGGATATCGCAGATCTCACTTCAACAAAGCATCTGGCAAGAGGGTTGTTTTCTACAGAGGCTGTAAAACATAGGCTGAGAAAGTTTTTCTTTGGGGCCTCAGCCTGGCGTTCAGCTGTGTGTCGTTTTTATGCACTGCCACTTATGTATGACAGTAATATTTTATTCATGTATATTGTATTGTCTTTCTAATTCTGTACCTTGTGCAGGTGTTTTCCCAACAAGAAAAGCATGTCCTTTTGAAATTTTCACATTTTGGGACAGCATTTACAAAATTCTTCTGTAATTATACTTCTGTCAATTACATGAGACTGGAATCCTAAAAATCTCTCTGCTTGCTGTTGAAACTCTTGCCTGGCAAATGCTGAACTTTTGCATATGTAACTGCATCTCAAAACCCAAAAAGGATAGAGAATATGTTAATGCTTTCAGATTACTTTAAAGAAAAATAAATCTTACTTTTGAATAATTGGAATACATTAGATTTAATTCTAAGCATCTAACCTCAGGACAATGGGAGATGACAAAGGTAAGACAAAGCAAAATGTCTTCACAGCGCAGCACTGAGTCTCTAGTGACAGAAAACATCCGGCTCTAAAAGAAAACTCACAGTACTCTTGCGTTCACTTGGATGCTTTAAATACCAAGAATGATCTTTGTGGGTTCTGCTGTATCCTTCTATTCAAACAGAACTATCCCACTTGCATTCAGACCCTGCTCCAGCAACACCCCAGCAGGGCCAGGTTCCAGCTCTCACAGCCCTGTCCTGCCTGGCCATGGGTCCAGGAGAGCGCCCAGAACTGGGGCTGCCCCAGTGCCCTGTGGCCACCCTGCTCCTGGCTGGGAGGTGGGACAGGCCCTGGCTGCCAGACTCTGCCATGACAGACTCTCCAGGGAGCCCCTGCTGTCCTCTCAGTCCTCATAGCAGCTTGATGGCTTCTCCCTTGGTATTACACAGTCTCAGAGGTTCAGGCTGTTGATGGACACCCTGTTGGTGTGCTCTTCAGCTCTTCTGCCCAGATGCAACCATGGAAAGGTGTCCTGCAACATGGTTTAAGTTCTGCATGACATACTGCAGCGGCTCTTGTTCAAAAGGAGACAACTTTTCTCGTGTGGAAATTCTAGAGAGAGAGATACAAGACAGAAACCATCATAGTTACCAGCCAAAGAGGTTGGTTTTCTTTAATACAGTGTCTGTTTTTTATCACAGCTGTTACATTAGCACCCCACAATCTACTTGCATCCTGTTGGCTCTACAAATAGAGCTCTGCAGATGTTTGCTATTATCCGCAATTTAGAAACTATTTCACCAAAGTAAAAAACCCTGGGAATTAATTACCCTCTTTGTCAAAGGGCCCTTGAAGAAGCAAAAATGTCAGAATCATTGCAAACAGATAAAAATTTGCTTGCAGGTCCATCTAAAACAATCTAACATTGTTCTAACAAAAATTAATTTATGGTTAATTTTTTTTTTCACCGCTCAGGTGTATTACAGCCCATGTACAGTATGTCTATAAAAAACTTCCATCAGAAAGAAATGAAAATATGTTACGCAGTGATACATGGACATGTGCAGACCAAGAATAACAAATTAAGCTGTTCAAATTCAAGAAGTGAATCCAAGAAGTGGTCATCATATGCACAGTGACACATAACTTGCATGAATTAAATGGGATTATTCTTGTGTGGTTAATGAGGTCTACAGGTACTAAAATTACAGTGGTCAGTATTAAGAAGTTACTTTACGCACATTTAATCTTATGTGGCATCCTAACCTGAAATTGCAAAATAATAACAGTAGGAACACAAAACTGTGGAGTTCCCAAAGAAAGAATAAGGAAGCTACAGAAAAACTGTAATGACATTTTGTCCCAATTCCTCCAATATGAATTAAACTTGATTTTTTTCTTTCTTTGCTTTTGTTTACAACTGTTTCCTTCAAAATATTTCAGTCTATTTATCCTTTTAATAACTGGAAAATTATATCTATGTAATTTCTAGTCTTCATTCTGAGCATACAGTTAATTGTCAATAGTAACTGACTGCTTTGGCTGGTAGGGTCAAATAAAATCAAAATCCAAGTTCTAATACAAATGCCTGTTTATTACATTTTATGTCAATAGCTGTGATATTTATGTAAATTTGCTTGCTGATGACTAATTATGAAAATTAAACTGGGCACATAAAATGATTCAAAATTGGTAGAAGTGTATTTTAAGCAAATTGATTAAAAATGAAAACTATTAGCACCTCATTATTCACCCTCTACTGAATACAATATTTAGCAACTGAATAATTAGAAAATTCTACTAGCTCCTTAGCTACCAAGCTTTCTCCCTGATTGCACAGGCATAAGTAATTTCTTCAGATTAAAGTTATATAAAATAACATTTTTTATCTGGACTATTGAAGTGCTGGGGCTGAGTTGTGGGCCCCAAGCTGGAGTTGACCTGTGGATGAGTCACAACCTAGCAGAATGTTTTGTTGTTTCTGTTGG
>JAVSBS010005309.1:0-15617 GCA_033124195.1 Coracias cyanogaster
ACGGCTTGGAAACCCCTCCAGGGATGGGGACTCCACCACTGCCCTGGGCAGCCTGGCACAGCCCTTCACAAGCCTTTCAGGGAAGAAATTGTTCCCAATGTCCAACATAAACCTCTGGTGCAACCTGAGGTTGTTTCCTCTTGGCCTATCACTTGTTCCTTGGGAGAAGAGCCCGACCCCACCTGGCTCCAACCTCCTTTCAGGGAGTTCTCGAGAGTGAGGTCTCTACGAATTTTATTGCCCTTCTTTGGACACTCCAGCCCCTCAATGTCCTTCTTGGAGCGAGGGGCCGCTCTGAGTGAGAAGCACATAGCTCCAGCCCACCTCAGCTCCGTCACACACCACACCTTTGACAATACAGCAGCAGATCCGTTGAGCTGCTTTCTGCTGAGGGAGAAGAAGGGGAAACCAGCAGCACACGACGCTTCTGCCCATGCTGGTTGGGGAAGCCCAGGCTGCTTCTCCTGCTGAGGGCAAAGCTGTTGGGGACTACAGATGAAGATCCACTCAGGCACCAATCCTGCCAGAGAAACGGCTCATGTGCAGTGAGGGACAGTTTTAAATCTGCTAGTGAATCTGTGAGAGGTCATCGCCGGGCCTTGCAATGAGTTGACAGCATGTACCATGTCCATAACAGATGGGCCAGAGATGACGCGGTATAGAAATGAGCGCTGTGCTGGAAAAGATACGCACCGGTTCGACTCAACATCACACCGAAGTCACCTCTGAACATGACGCTGGCTGCAGACAACCCTAGCCTGGAATACGGAGGATTTTGGCTGTTATAGCTGGTTATGTTACTTTTTTTAAGATCTTGATGTTGTTATGTTACTTACGGTAGTATCTATTGTTAATTATTATTGTTATTATTAATATTACCATAATCACATCCCTCTATAGCCTCTGTAAATATTTAAGTTGGTAAAACGTCTACTGCAAGAAACGCTTTTAGGGAAAGTTGGTCATCTGAATCATTGAAATCTTGGCTTTTCACTCCTCCTTCTCTGCACCTTACAATGCAGACATTTTTACCCCTCGCAATCCTCATCGCTGAATATTTCCTATGATCTACAGGGTACTCACTCACCCAGGCTGCATTTGCCAGCACTGAGTGGAATTTGACTTGATGTGAGGAGTTCAAGGAACTGGGGAAAGAAGGTTTGAAAGGACACTGCTCAAGAGACCAGTTAATAACCTTAAGCATACAGTGGGCTACGTTTTCAGATGATGTAAAGAGCTGTAGTTTCGCCAAAGCTAGTAAATCTGTACTAGAAGGTAAAAGAATATCTTACTAGACACACAAAGAGATTTTAAGGGGAAATTCAGTTTTCCAAATAACCTATCGTGGCTAACCTGTTACAGGGATTTGAGAGCAGGAGAAAAAAAAACCCAGAAAAGATGCTGTAGGATGGGAGTTTATGGTATCTTTAGGAGATGTGGCTCATTTAAAAGTTGCTCCATAATTCTGTTCCTCTGCACTCTCCAATTATTAAAGTTTAACGCACAGAACTCCTTGGGGACTTTCACATTTATTAACAAAGCATTTTATGTGCTAACAGAAAATCCCCAAATTAAGAGAAATCATTTCCAAGCAGCCAACAGCTGTTACAGCATTAAAACTTTAATTGGTACCCCCTAACAGATCGTTGGGTATTTCAGTCATCCTCTTAAGGATGCCATAATCCTTATAATATGTAGAAAGAGAACAATTTGTAAGAACGGGATTGCACATTAGTATAGATTGAACGTGTTTGCAGATGCAAATACGGGTCAGTCTGAAATAGACAGTGCCCTGAGAAAACATTAGGAGTCAGGAACCCAAATTCTGCCAGTAACCTGGGATTTTACACAAGCCATTTCTCTCGTTTGCTTCCCTACCCTCTTCTTGCCAGCCTATCGTAAAAGTTCTGCAGAACCAGGGTCCTCTCTCACCACCCTACCTATGAGACAGAGCTTCCTTGGTACTGAAATTCATAAAAACAATGGATATGATTTGTTAAGACGCAAGAATGTGAGAAAGTGATTCCTTGTGTGCTATGCAAGTGAAAGAGAAAGGTAATTTCTGCGGAATATCCAAGCGCTCTGGATCAATAGCAAAGCAGCATACATCAACTCTGACAACGCATCCCTCATCCAAATTCTTCTACTGTAGAAATAAATTTCTGAAGAATTAGGTTAGCGACTGAGAAACTGAGAAGACCATTGATGAAATTATTAGCGGACTGGCTCAGTGGCACATTTGGAAAAAATAATAAAATGAACAGAGTAATTGGTACAGTAAATTATCTCTGTATTTCAACATCCATTCATCTAAACCTTGCGGTGCTAGAATGAAACTGAAAAATATATTGGTGTGCTTCTCCTCAGGGATTTTTTCCATCTGTGAACAACACTGTCACCAAGTTTCCTTTGTTTTCCTTCATTCCTAAATAAAACAGTAATGGAGAATCCCAGAGAAGATGATTAAAAGTGGTATTTAAAAAATTGCCTTGGGATGGGATTTCATTTCATAAGCAGCTGCTTAAGTGTTTTGTTGATCTTGGGTCTTAAAGGAAGATTTGCTGCAGTGGTAGGAAATACATGATGGTTTCACAGCTTAGCCACACTGACACCAAAGTGTACCAAAGGCTTTCGTCGTAGCAAAATTAAGAAAATGCTTCCTAATGTTGATGAAGATTTGACTTTGAATATTATGTGGGAAACAGAAGGCTAAGCAACAATTATTTGCAGAATAGCAACCCAACTATTCTCAGCTGTTTCAATGAACTTCAAATTTAAGCATGAATTAAAAAAACCCAACAAACTATTATTCAATGAAGATTTCAAACAGGGAAAAAAGAAGAGGTAGTAAAGGTGAAATAGAGGTAAAAATAAATAAATAAATAAATATATTTACAAAGATTGATTCTTGCCTTGCTTTCACAGGCAACCCTCCTGTTAAATTTGGTGGTAATGTATCATTATTGCACATTTTTCTCTGGTCAGAGCTAATCTCCAGCTTCTGGCCAATGAAGATACCTCGTTTCTGTTGTAAACACAAATGCCAAGGGCTTGAAGTGTATGTTCACTGAGTTTGAGTAAAAATCCTACCTAAATTCCACTCATCCCTTGCTGATGTGTACCCAGCTGCATGAAACACTCAGGTTGAGTTTTTCAATATCCATCAGTTTCTAAAAAATAAAATATCTGGATTACGACACCGGATCCTTACAACCATCGCCCGAGTTCAGCAATTCACGTGCACCTTGGCGCAGAAGGAGATCTTTCATCCAAAGCACATAATTACAAATGAGTGATATCTGTTGTTCGGCAATTGTTCAGGAGACGCAGCAGAGAAATTTGTATTTAGTGGCACTCTCACAGCTACTCCTCAGCTGCGCTTATTGGCAGCAGAACTAATCCATCAAGAATAGCTCTGAGGGGAAAGGTGACGAGAAAGGGACAGGTACATCAAGAGATGAGTGACAATCCTACTGACTTAGCCTCCATCACTCCTACTACACTGTGTTACATATACATGCACGCTGCAGCGTTCGTACTTTGATATGGAAAGAAAAGCAGGAAGCATAGATAAATTTTCAGTTTAGACACAGAACAAATTAAATTGTAAAAATTTCTCTTGTATAAAAGCATAGTGCTCCAAAACTAGTCTTGAGTATACATAGGAATCACTACTAGAGACCATGGATTATAATTCATGTTTTACAGGCTTTCTATAGAGAGCGCAGTCCGTCCTTAGTGCTATCTTAAGAGTTGGGATGCTATAACCGCTTGACTTGAACCTCATCTACCTGCACGACATTTGAAATAAAATACGTTCCCCGCAACCCTCGGCAGCCTGTCTCATGCCTGTCTCTGCCAGGCTGAAGTAGGAAAGACGAAGAAGGGTGGAGGTTCTGGATGCCTTGGGGCAGGACTGCAGCATCGCTTCGCATTCGCTTGACAAGAAGCCAAGGAGCTGGGCAATCTCATGCCAAAGCTTGCAGAGGTATTAATGAAAATAATGTGGATTTAACACATAAATTCACATAGTGGAAAGACTTACTTGCTGGATCCCCAATATGAATAAATGCCAGAGAAGAAGTAATCTAAATGGTTATTAGCATAATTTGAGTGCTGAGTGCTGTTCTGCTCCAGCTACAAATGCGATTGAGACATATGCTTGCTCTGATGGAGGAAATTAGCAGAGGATTACCTCTTTCCCTAAGAAGATTAAACTCAAAAGAAAAAATAATTTGCTTTCCATTGCACTGCTATACCATGTACCATTAAAAGAAAACAGACTCCATTAAAAAGGACCATCAGTTTAATGGAAAGATTATTCTGACAGTTGCCAGCTTTACAGCCCGTTTAGTCACGTAAGTCAAGCCCACGTACAAAGCAACAGCAGAAGCCGTTGCCTTCGCCCAGACAGCAGAAATGTAAAGAATTTATACTGGACTCGTGAAATCAGGAGGAGTTTGTTCTAGATTCCTGCTTTGCCAGCATTGTAGCATTATCCCATCATCCCATCCCATCCCAACAAGGGAGCCTACGCAAAACTGCTGGTTATAGGAACTGAGGACACGGACGAGAATGATCCCATTCCTCTTCACCTTAACTCTGCCCAAGCCTTCAAAGCATGTTAGAGAGTTCAGTATCTATCTATTGTGATTGAAAGTTGACAGAGGAAAGAACAGACATTATAACACAGTCACTCCTGGTGTCCTCCGGTCCCTACTTCATGTGCCAGTCACGGGCTGCACTGTCTGAGAACACCACTAATGATGCTGGAAGGGGCTGTAGAAGCAAAAGGTCGAAGGACGTGCAAGTATTAACACAAATGGCCCGTAACACCTTTCCTCATTACCTGACAAAAGATACCCTATCCGCACAGGCAGGACTGCGTGCTGTTCTGTTACCAGTGCAGATGGAGAAAATGTTAAGAATTTTGCAGGTATTTTAACTGCATCACCAGCAGCATCCAGAGTTTTCCCCTCTGCTGCAACAGCCATAGCTGAATAAAGGTACGCAGGATCCTTCTTGTTTCCAGATGCTTTTTATAACCACACAGGGACTTTCTTGAATAGAAGGGGCTGGTCTAGAAATACCACCTGAAAAAAAGAAAAGCCACACTCACGCTGGTCAAGCTCCGCCAGCCTACATCCTACTCATACCCTGCGCACAGAGCATCCCACTGTCTCCTTCAAGCTCCTCAAGCCGCAGGAAATAATAAATATTGGCAGAGGAGAATACCCGGAATTTTGGTCCGGCGGATGTGAGTCCATTTCCCAGCTCTCTAAGAACCACAGTTTAGAAGGTATTGTGGCAGAGAGTAAGTCTGATCTGTACTACCTCCTTAAAAATGAGAGATTAGGCTACGTCCTTTATGATGCTCATTGATATTAATTCCTGCATTTCTGTTTGATTGAACCATCCGACTGCACTTAACCTCAGTCTACAGTACAAAGCAATCGTATCTCAATCAGCTGGATTACTACGGCCGCGCTACGGAAAAACCTCTTCACCTCTCCTCACGCAGCTCTCTCATTTGTAGAGCAGACAAAAGAAAGCGTTGGGAGTCTCATTCGGGCACAGCTTGGAAAAAGAGCTAGGAATCAAAAAAACCAAGCCTAAAGGCGCCTTTGGCAGAGCAGACCCGGGAGGTGCTGTGACTCAGACACACACGGCTGAAGGTACGGGCTAGCTGGCAATTACTAGCCATCTCCCCTGGCCAGTCCTCTACCAGATGAGCTGTGCCTCCAGCCGAGCGCAGGCAGAGCGGCTGGAACGTCTCACTTTGGTATTTCTGGATTATGCCCAGTGGGTTTTCCCTCCCTCTCAGGCTGTTTTTTGGATGTGCGACCCAGGATGCAAGCCAGCCCGTTGTCACTTCATAGGCTCGGTGCAGAAAAAGCAACCAAAGGGCAAGTCTTATCCCACCTTCAGTAATGTAGGGATCTGCTGTTCTTAGGCAGGTATAATGCTAATATTTGGTTTTCATTAATAAAATTTAGCCATCATATAGAATCATAGAATCATTTAGGTTGGAAAAGACCTCTAGCATCATCAAATTTTCAGGAGAAATGAAGGAGATACGTTTTACAGCAGGGAAATGTCCTTTTCTGAAGGATGAGAAGAGCTACCTACATTACATCCTCCACATCAAGCCTTGTTCACCCATTCCATAATTTGCCTTGTTCCAGTTTCAGCCTTTGTATAATGAGAGTTCAGTCCCTGTCTCACTGGTTTTCTCTCAAATCTACTTTAATCTCTGTGGCTATCCATCTGAAATATTTCAGGAACGGAGAAAAAATATTTTAAAAATTGAAGCTAAGGTACCCGGAACAGTATCTATTAAAAGTAAATATTATGTAGTTGGTAACCTCATTCTCCAGATTCTTCCGGCCATGAGTTCAAGCTGACCACATGTATTTGACACTTGATAACGTCATCTCAGCATCGCATGGTACCAACTTTTCCAGCGCCAAAACAGACTCTGACATAAACAAAGTTGAGTTTGCTTTCAGAAAGGAATACTGTTAGGTTCACACTACTTAACAGAGCAGAAATTACCCGTTGTTGTCACCTTTGCCCAAAATGGAGCTCAGAACAGGCTTTTTGCTGTTGTGGTCTCAGAGAAGGCAATAAAAGGCAGTAAGGACTCGTCTGTCACAACACGGAAAGCAGTTTTTATGTGGTTTGCAGTGCTGACAGCAGGGATGTCAGCCTGATCCCATGGTGATGTTATTCTTGATCTGCTTCCTTCCTGATCATCCTCCTCACTCTTCCTCGCCACAATTTCATGGCAGGGAGATTCAGATGTCCATTCAGCTGGCCATGGAAAGTTCTGAAGCACTCCCTTCAGGCCACTGACTGGGGGTACTGGAGAACTTCAGGTGTCATACAGTACACGTCATCTTCTCCAGCAGGCAAAAACCCCATCCCACACTGATCTCAGCCCTCGCAGCTCACAACCTTTGAACCAACTGATACCCTCCATTCTCAACTCTCTGAGTAAGGACTATAGGGTGGAGAACCATTCAGCTTCTCCTTGCATCTTCAGCAACCCAAATGTCTGCAACAGGAGTAGTTAGAGCAGTCATCCACCGCGTCAGCCTGGCGCAGGACAGAACATCGTTCCATCACGTCCCGACAGCAGCTTCTAGGAGATACGGGAACTTACAGTGCCCGATCTCAGCCAGGAGCCCGACTCCCTCTCCTCTTTAAACTAACAGGGATCTGACCATTGGCTGTGGTGGGAACAGGGCTGAGCCCTCACCACCGCTGCGCTCGCCGTAGTGCTCCCCACGCCACCCGCTCTCTCTTTGCTTCCTCATTAACATCCTGTAATTGCAGCGGCTGTTTCAGGCTGGTTCACACTGCCCAAGGCAAATCAGAAAATGCCCACCTTTCCACCAGAGGGTCATCTGCATAAACAATTAATGAAGAGCTGCTGCCCTCCGCTAATGTCCTGTCTGTCAGGTTGATATTACCTGGGGCTAGTTAGATCTTCCGAACAACGATCAGTTGCTGCTGATGCTCCAGCAGACTATTAAACTCCTGTTGGCAGGCTAAAGCATCAGACAAATATCGTGGGCTTCTTGATTAAAATACTGAAAAGGCTGCATCCTGCTGTCAATAATGGTTTTGATCTCCTAAAAGAAGAAAAATACCTTGTGGCAGAAATGTAATTACAAGAGAAACACTGTACTTCCCTGGTTTAGAGCAGATGGAGGAAAGGTCAGCTATCAATTAAGCTGTAGGATAAAATATTCTCATATAAAGATAAGAAAAGAATCAATGAAAATAAACTCCTTCGTATGAGAACAGGCGTGTTTTCTGTTTCACTTACACTGCAAGGAGATGAGCAAGCGAATTTAGAAGAAAAGTAGTTCACTGGCTAACTTCTGACAACCCCAGGAGAGCATTTGAGGATTGAGGCAAAACCACCGGAGTTCAACGGTGTGGGTATGGAACCACCTCTCCATCTGTGCGGTGACTACCTCGGGTACGGCAGAGAGGACAGTAAGATGGTGCCCAGAAACAGAAGGATGGACACATGGGATGAACCAGGTACACCGGAATCACCAGCGTAGATTTGCAGCTGGTATCAAACTGGGGTATCGTTTGCCGGACTGAACTGCGACAGAAAGTCACCTACCATTAAAACGCGTTGGAAAAGTTTTCCCAAATGATCCACACACTTGATTTCATTCCACGTAGTCTTCAAAACCTGAGACCTGCATTTAAGCAAGACCCGCCCTGCACACGGTTGCATTTTTTGCTTCCGTTCAGCACCATCTCCCCTGAAAATCATGAGAGTTTTTTCCTCGCAGAAACAGTATTTTCTGGGGATTTCATTATTCAGCCTGCCGTTTTACAGTTAAAGTTTGATGTTGTTAGCAGATAGAGCCAGGTCAAAGAGAGGGAAACTCCTTGCCAGGAAGGTTAATTGGAGGAAGGAGTATGATTTCAGCTGAATAATTCCAAAAGCACTATATATTTCAATAACATTTCATTAAAATAAACAGTAGGTGGTTTAGTTAGGCTCTCATCGACACAGCCTTTAAAAGTCGTTTTTTCTTGAACTAATTTTTTGAAAGATCATATGACGGAAAAGAAAGAAAGATTTTTGTTTTCTGTATCTTTTCTGTGCCTGTGGAGAGGTTCTGTCATAAAGTTTTCATGCTGAAATAGGGCCTCTGCCTTAGACATATCCAAGCCCATCTAATAAATAACTAGAAATTACCATGGCGAAAGTATCCTCAATCTTTTGCTCATTAATGGATTCTTCAAAGAAAAATCATTTTTATGCACTTTGGAAATACCCCTGAGAATACAAGTTACGATTCCAAGAATTTTTAGCAGAAGTGCTGGGCATCTTCTACATTATAAACACACACGTACAGCATGAGTCATGCAGAAATAATAAATAACAAAAAATCATCTCCAGTGCTTACCGGCTTCATTTTGTTCATAGAAATTTATCCTTTTGAGATATGAAAATTATATTAAAAGTAATCACAAGCAATCTTGTTTAAAGTTTAAGGAATCAATGACTCAGTTTATTATTGACGAGTTTAGTTTAACCTAAAAAATTAAGATCATTTGTTTACCTGAACTTGCCTCCAACTTCTATCGTATTTCATTCCTTCACTTCTCTCCCAATCTATTTCTCTGATGTGTCCAAACAACAGCTAAGACTTAGAAATGTGGCAGTGCCAAGCACAGAGAGGGGAAAATGCTTTGTGTCACCTAAGCTCCACTGTGACCACTAGCAAAGGTTAAGTATAGGTAATTCTCAAAGGAAAAAAAATATTAAAATGTCTCTATCCTTTGAGAACATAGTTTGTTTCCCATTTATGATTGCTCTGTGAGCTAGATCTAATTCAGACCTTAATGTATAGCTGAGCTCTGTTTAGAACTTTTCCCTGCTTTCAGGAGCATATGAATAGATATTAATTGTTGTCAAAACATCAGACTTGCAGAAGATCATTCTGCTGTTGCTTGTGCTCTGATTCAATAAGCTTGTAAGCTTTTGCTGATTTAATTTCACACATGCCAATCACATTCAAAATTCTGACTCGAAGTTAAAAACCATGGTCCATCAACGCCTGCAAGCTGCTGAGGAGTCACCTTGCAGCTTCTACAGGCTACATTCCGCACACAGCAGACTTCTGCTCACTTTAAATACCATTAATGGCCAGATAAAGGGTACAATCCTGAAAGGGGTCTGAAAAAGTGACATAAATGAAAAGATTAAAAAATGCTATTTCCATTTCTAAGAATATTTCTAGTGTGAAGAAGAGAATTTATTTTCTTTTCTTCAGTGCTACAAACAAAAAGTTTAGTTCTGGGCTCTTTCCTCCCAAGTGCACCCCCTGTCTAAAGGGCATCCAGGTTTAAAAGCAGTGCTAAATACTTAAGCTTTGACCTACTGTGCATTTCGCTCCATCCTCTCCAACCACTTCTCAGTTCCTTCACAAAATAACAGCGAATTAGACCCAACGCTTCCTTTCACATTACCTCGCAAACTTTTAAAAAATGTTCACTGCTCAATCTATCAGTAAATCCACTTTCAAAGCTATCTCCCAGCTTCCATAAATTCAAATTTAACACTTTGAGGCAAATCTGCACATAGAAAACAACAAAAGCTATTCTATTCTACATCTGCACATGGAAGATTGAGTGTACGCTGCATTACGGACACCAGTTATATTTATACTGCACAGGTGAATAATAGTTTGACTTACTCCATACACTATATTTACACCAAACATTTGAAAACTGCCATCTCCATTGCCCAGATACCAGATCTCTACATTCCAGTCCCATCAACGGAATCCTGAAAATACAATCCTCAGCTTCAATTTTTACATCGCAGAATCAACATAACACAAAACATAAATCAGCGGCATCGGGGATGAAAAAGATGCTTCCAATGAACAGTATCTGAAACATTTTGTGTATCAGTTTTTCCTGGCACGAATTAACAACATTTACTTGATAGGATTCTAATAGTCGGGATAAGCCGGTGCCGTTTTACAGAGCCACGTCTATCGTTACTGTTTGCACCAGTTATTCTTTGGTGACTTAAGCGCCTTGGTTTGTGTGTGTTTCTGAGCAGATGGAGGGTGAATTCTGATTTTGGTAATTAGCAGATGGGTCATTGAACATAATTTTTAGTTAGTTAATATATTAGTTTTTGCAAAAGAGAGGCTTAATGAAGGATTTTACATATAATTATTAATAATGGTACTAGATTATTCCGAGTAGGCAAGTTGCGTAACTCCTACGTGCTCAGTAAAGGGCCACGTTCAGCTCTGGTCGTGCAACGCTCTCGCTTTATTCAGAAGAGAAAGAACCTCCCAGGTGTAGCAAATGCCACCTTGCCCCTTCTACAACAGCTTTTTATTTGAAGATATAAAAATATTTAAAAGAGGCTCTTATTTCTGTCATCCTCAGATCAGGAAATCTCACTTTAAGTGGAGCAGGAGTGTGGCAAAGGTCAGACTGGGAATCGTTAGCAGAGCGAAGAACAGCCCCTGTGCTCCTGCGCTCAGGAGCAACGGTGCCCAGGAGCACAGGTCTCTCGAGCAGCACAAGAGACCTCCAGGGTCGCTGGCCATCAGCCCTGGCTTGCTACAATGACAGCTCAGCCCTGAGAAGGGATGAAGACACATCTTGCCACATACCTGGTCTTATTTCTCCCTCTACCTTTCCCTTACTCCAACTCTACTTTGTCCAAGACAGGTTGCTGTCCGTTTCCCCTGCACTGAACTCACCTCTGGGGGGGAAAAAATATCAAACAACAAGGTGAAAATCTACAAATAATCCATAACTTACCAAACCAGCGTTAAACCTTCTTCCTGAGCTGGGAACTATACAGAAAATGAGAAAAAAAATCAGCTGTTCCCAAGTAACTATGTCATCATTTATTATCGCATCCGTTCCTCAATGGTTAATGCGGGTCAGGGTAATTTAGACATCTTGAAGCTGCTCTAAATTATTCTTGGACCTGGATCATTCTTTATAGCACTAAGGACTACAGCATAAGGTCACTTTTTTCCTCACTTCCTCAGGTGTACTATGGATCTAACAGAGCTGAGGACCTTGAAGCAAATCTCCAGGAAGGGTCAGGGACCTGTCAGCACCTCAGAGGAAAAGCAATTCAGAGGCAATCAGAGAGCAGGGCAGTCTCTGAACCGGGGTGGTGGTTTTGCCTGTTATAAAGATGAATTTAGTCCCTGACAACCAGAAAATGTCCTTCAGTTTGGGTTATTTCTTGGGGTCTAATTAAATTATCCTGGGTGTCTTTCTCTCCGTAATGCTCATCAGGAGGCTGACAGATTTGGTTCCTGCATCTCAGGAAAAATTGCACACATACGTCAGTAGAAAAATCACAGTCTTCAGTCATGGTTTCGAGAAGTGGCATATAAATAAATAAAATCACAGGCCTGTTTTCTGTGAGCTCTCTCTCCCTTTCCTCCCTCTCCCGCACACGGGCTCCTCGCTGGGCACGAGGCCTACGCAGACGTGAAAAGTGACTTTAGGGACACAAAGTGCATCCTGCTCACACTGAGGTTTTCAGACTGTCTTGAACAGATTATTCATGATGCATGGAAGCCAAGAGAACAATATGGAAAGCAGATTGGCCATGCACCTACAGCCTGATGCCAATTTGGCTCTCTGCTTAGAGGCTGACATCATCTCTTGAAAGAGCTGGAGCTACAAATCAGCTCAGCCTGAAAGGAGGACGCTCTGTGCGGCGATGGGCAGGTCGAACGGTACCATGCTCAGGCTCCATGGCACAGCGAGTTATTAAAGACCTATGATTCGGAGGTGGAGGAGGAGCTTACTTTCAAAATACTGATATTAATTTGGCATCAAGTGCATTATGTGCTAGACAGTTGGTACTAACTCAAAGTCTATCGTACTCGTGCAGAGAAGGCAGACAGGATATGTCAGACATACAAAAAAGACACAGAAGGTTTCCCACATGGAAAATGCTTTTTAAATTCCAAAGTGTAGAGATTTGGGGTCTCCATATTTTCAAAGTTTTTCCAAAGATTCCTTTTTCCAAGGAGACAAAAGTTAAAAACCTGGAGACTAACAGGAAGTATCCCAGTAGTGAAAGAACTGACAACTGCTGAGCTGTTTTAAGAAATGTTCACGTGCCATTCAGGGACTACAGGAGATTATCCCATTTGTTTGCCTCTTACTTTGCAAAAAAAGAAAAAAGAGAGAGTGAGTGAAGAAGAAATCCGTGAGTGAGCGTTCGGAGGCAGTGGGGGATAAAGTTACTGCATATTAGGGGATCAGCCTGATGAAAGGGTCCATTACAGGATCGCAGGACTTCAGGAGATCAGAGGACCCTTGGGGACATTTTTAGATCCTGGATTCCAAGATGCCATTCCTACTGAAACCCGAGGATGACCTTGAATACTCACAGATAGACCAAGGGACAAGATTGCTACATAGCCTGTCTGCAGTCATTTGTTAGTGAGAACCCATTAATGAACAACTAGTTCAGTTAACCAAAGCATAACAACCTATACTTAGGAACAGCATGACTAAGATGTTGACCCAGTTGAGCAATCAACTAACTTACGCCAGGAGAAGCCAAAGAATCTCAGGCTCTTGGGTTTCTTTTCTTACCCTGCCATGCGTAAGACAACTGGGCGAGCGCTGGTTGGCTGCATGCTGAAGCCCTGCTCCCAATGAAGTCCATGATAAAACTCTGTTGACTCCGAGGATCATCAAACTGAAACGTTTTGATTTACTAACTCACTCACTGCGCTGTCCTTCTCTTACCTCGGAGGAGGGAAGAAGTCTGAGAAAAGTCTCTTTTGCTTAGCTGAAGCACCCATAGTGCAACAAATCTGAAGGTAATATTGTCAGTGCTACAAAACAAAATGAGCCAACGTCACCTGTGTATTAGTTCTCCAAACTATTAACTTGACTCCACTCCACGTTTTGATCCTGTGCCTTTGTTTTGGTCGGAAGGTGCAGTTACAGGCCAGAACAACGAAGCCAACCGGCCTTTCCTACAGAGATCACACGTGCTGGCATGATGTGGGGAGAACATTTACAGAGGTGCTGATAGATTTCGTGATGGTTGGGACTTCACAGCAAACAGAAGGGTAGCAAGACCACCTTATCATGAGCCAACTAGCAACAAAGGCAGATCTTCGGTGTGGGGAATGTCCCATCTTGGTGGTCTGTGAGGAATATGGTGGTGCAGACTCAGCTCTACAGGATACGGAGCCATCCCACCTCACCCTGTCAAGGCCAACATAAGCAAGAAGTATTAACAGCTTTCTGCATCTCTGTAGTAACGCTGCTGAATCAGAATTACAGTAGTCAGTGTTCACTGGCACACTGCAGGGAAGAAAACGCTGAGCAAAAGAGAACCCACAGAGCTCTAAGGACCACTCTGGGGTCCTTCTATAGCTGCAATGGGGGTAGGCTCCAGAGGCCAGGCAGATCATAGAATCTTTTTGGTTGGAAAAGACCTCTAGGATCATCAAGTCCAACCGTCAACCCAGCTCCACCATGACCATGTCCTGAAGTGCCACGTCTACACATTTTCTGAAGACCTCCAGGGATGGTGTCTCCACCACTTCCCTGGGCAGCCTATCCCACTGCTTGACCACTCTTTCAGTAAAGAAATTTTTTCTAATATCCATCTAAAGATGGGCTGCTTTCGAAAAACTGCAAATAGTAATTTTAATCCAGCAGACCAATCTACCTGTATTAAACTACATGTCAGGACTACAAAATCCCAAATACTTCATTTTCTTTGGGGTTTTTGTGTGGGATCTTTTTGTGAGTCACATTTCTCAAAGATCTGAAAAGCTCAAGTGTTAGAAAGGTATTTATACGGCAGGAAAAACAGCAGTAAGTGCCAGCTGATGCTCTCTTCAGCTGGAACTGCCAACAGAAGCGCACAGGACAGATGCACGGACACACACACGTCTCTCAAGTTTGCATCTTAGAGTGTATGGTAAATTCTAAGTAAGATGTAGCCCCGTATAGCTTACAAACAGCTCTATTTCAGCAGTATTTACAGCAATATTTTTCTTTAAACTAAAAAGATCTATCCATTTCGGTATCAGAGTTAGTACAGGAAAACTAACAGGAACTAATGTTGCCAATGTAAAGAAAATAAACGGTTTGGTGAGTTGATGAGCACTTGCCCGGTGAGCAGGTACATGGGAACTCTGTTTCCCTTCAGGCTGGATACGAACCCTAAATCTACTTAGACAAAGCTCTTGGGGGCTCTGCTTGCTTAAAATAAATAAATAAAGAGCAAAGCAAGTCAAACGCACACAGCAAGTCGGAGAGTATGTGCCACAGCACAGCCAGGTACAGAAAAGCAATAATCATTCAAGAAGGAAATCACTGTAGACTCCCCCAGTAAGGAAACTTAAACCATGAAGCTCTTCTAATATTTTAAAGGAGATAAGTGTTTTGCAACACGTATGTTGCCATCTCGCTCTTTTGTACCTATGGGGAACTGAATTGCTTGATTTTCTCTAAGTTCAGAAAGCTGTTGTGTAGCTACAGACAAACAGAAGTTTGAATAAACACACTTCTGAGTCATCCATCAACCTCTCATTTACTCATTTAGTAGGAGGGTGGATGTCTTTGATGAGAGGCTGGTGGAGCACCTCGGAGGTTAGGACCACGCTCAATCTGTTTGTTCACTGCTCCCCAGCCCAGGGAAGGCAGGAGGATCCTGCCCAGCTTCCTCGGGCTCCTCCGTTTGACCTCCCGTATCCCTGCTCTTGCAGCCTCCGAGCAGCAACTGCCAGTCACACCAAACTGTGGAGAAGGTTTGCCACAGTATCAGCGTATTTCAAATGAGATATTTCTTTGTCAGAAAAGGGAGCTGTGCATGTTCTGTTCAAAGCTGAAGGGATACAACACATCTCCCTGCAGACTGCAACACACGGGAAGCAATCAAACACTCAGGGCTAGATTCCTATCTCCCTAAAATCACAGAATCACAGAATTTTGGGGTTGGAAGGGATCTTTCAAGGTCATCTAGTGCAACCCCCTGCAGAGATCAGGGACATCTGCAACTAGAGCAGGTTGCTCAGAGCCCCGGCCAACCTCACCTGCAATGGTGC
>JAVSBS010005309.1:27064-109502 GCA_033124195.1 Coracias cyanogaster
TGCCCCATCCCTGGCACCATTGCAGGTGAGGTTGGCCGGGGCTCTGAGCAACCTGCTCTAGTTGCAGATGTCCCTGTTCTCTGCAGAGGGTTTGGACGAGATGGCCTTGAAAGGTCCCTTCCAACCCAAACCATTCTGTGATTTTACTGGAACGATACCCGGTGACAATATTTCCAGGCACTTGAAGAAAGCTGTATGGCAAGTAAGATGGGGAATAAGATGGTGAGATGTGAGGTGTGCTCCATGGTGTGTAAGACAACAGCAAAACTGGGCTGTAAATTACTAAATTATAAACTTACTGCCCCTGTGCAGGTGCTGTTGGAACACCAAAGCACTGGTCATGGTAGCAGATTTCTTGAACTCACCTAAGGAGCTGGTAAAAGAACGTGGGACTGACTTAGTGAGCTATTAAATAAGGCAAAGGCTTCTGTCGTGTATTGATCTGACAAGGTGGCTTCAGTTACTGGGAAGGTGCACACACAGGCTGCTGAAGTGAGTTTATCGGAGTCTAGTTAGAGACTTTCTTTGCCATTTAGCTGGTACTTGACAGGAATAAAAGCAGTTTCCGAGCCATTTGAAAGAGTATTTCTGACACCTCGGGTCAACCATCATTTTATTTCCAAGGCAGACACGTAACTACTCTACGTGGAAGTTATTTAGTAGCAAGTGGCCTGAGCCCTGGGCAGAGCGTCCACACCTAGTTTCTTGTACAGCCTCTGACAGAACAGCATTGCCATTTCCAAACCACACAGATCATTTCTTACCTGTGGTCTGGCCTCAGCTGCCTGAACTCCCCTGGGATCACAAAAAGCAGGGAAGAAATTAAATGCCAAATATTTGTGAAGCTAGCTGCAGTCACTTTTATGATGAGTATATTTTTTCTTGGCCTAGAACACTCAAAATTAGCAGGTTTTCCTTTGCAGTTTATGGCACAGAAGAGCAAAGTCGCTCCTGAGGGAATGTTAGACTTGCTTACGTACTCCAACAACGTCTCGGTGCTCCTAAGGCTCATGCAAACCTATGGCAAAACCTGGAGCTGAAACCCTATTCTCTGAAGCTTCGCCCAGCATCAACAACACGCAACTACAAAACTCTATCAAATACTTTTAGGAATTATCACGTGGATCGTATTATTGCTTTTATTGCTCATGGATTCTCCCAGGTGTTCACTACACAGTGACCATCAGCAGGCTCTGACGGAGAATCACACAGCAAAAACATATTCTTTTATATACATATATATATATACTTTTTGGGCCACTGTTTCAATCAGAGCATGAATTACTTCTCAGGAAGATCACCATTTCCAGCATTATTTACATCTGCGCGAGCATGTCTCCCTCTTTCTTCAGTATACTAAAGAAAAGACCAAAAAAATAGAACAAATATTAGAAGAATCCCAGCTGTCTATTATGTTGTGAAATAAATTCCCTGGGAGGGTATTAGAGGTCTCTCCCTGGAAGCACCTACAGTGCAGCAAGGAATGCATTACAAGAGGTGCAGCAGAGAACTACCTTAATCTCACCGATGGGCCAGATTGACCTAAAAAGGCTTTATCCTCTAATACATAGGATTCTATGTTGTATGTGTTTTTCTCAGTATTCGTCTTCCCTTTCCAACTGCAAATCCCATTCAAACGTGCCCTTCTTCTCCTGCATAATGCAGCCTCTAAAACGGCACTACCCAGTTATCTTCACCATTTAATACCTACGCTGTGGGTCCCTTTGGAATGCTGCAAGCCTATTTTTTCCCTGGATATGTGATGAGACTGGAAGTGTCACTATGCTCCTGATGGCTTGCACGAAAGACGACGACAGGACTGACTGTGAATGTGTTAATTATATTTTAACTTTGCCATGCATTTCAGAAAATATTAATAAGACTGAAATTTCAATTATTAATTACATAATGAGTAACATAATGCAGGTTTGCGGTCTAATCCAGGCACATTCCTGAATAATTTAATTCTGAATTTGCGCAGCACAAAGGGCTTGGATCTCAGTGAAATCACACAGTAGTGGGAATGTAATAGTCTCAGGGCTAAGAAATCCAAATTATTTTATTCCAAATATTCCCCCCTGAAATTCAAATGCTCTTCAGGGATAAAAATTAGATTAGGAAACGTAATCTCAGCATACCTAATCAAAGAATAGGGCACCAACCGGTCATTTCTTACATTAATATCAGCGACAAAACCTGCACTCCAAAGTTGTGCCAAGTGTTCGACTGATGATGTTTGTTTCCTGATTATTCATCACGGCTTTGAGCGGCTCACTGCCGGAGCTTTCTGCGCAACACCTACTGTGGAAATGGTTGTATTTACTATTAGAGTATCAGATAGCTGGCAGGGAAATGATGGGAAAAAAATAATTGTGGAATACAGAAAGTCTTCAGAATTTTTGCCCTGTGATGCAGAGAAAAACAGACACCTTTCAAAAATATTTGTGAAGAGAACAGAAATTGCCTCCCATGCCCTCCCCCCTCCCCTCCTTAGTCCAAAGTCATATATGCCCAGAGTTTACTGAAAACCAGACAGAGATTTGAAGGAAGCACTCCCACGCCTGAAACAAATCCCATGCTGGCTGCTGCAAGGTGAAGGAACGTGATCTCCTGACACCAGCTCCTCTTGTCTCTCACACTTTTATCTCCCTGCCTGCCCCCTCACCAGTCTCCTCTCACTGCAGCTAAAAAGCACCTTGCCAACGAAGGGCTGCACTGCTCTTTTGCAAAACAGTTCATTTTTGGCACACTGGCATTTTCTGACAACAGTGACCATGTAGTTCCACATTTGACGCCCTGGCAGGGGCTGGGAAGATGCTTGTGAGGCAGAGGAGGAGACCTTCTTGTGGCTTTCAGTGCTTAAAGAGGGCCTCTCAGAAAGATGGGGACAATCTTTTCAGCAGGGCTTCTTGTGACAGGACAAGGGGCGATGGTTTTAAACTAATAGAGGGAGATTTAGACTTGAGAGAAGGAAGAAATTTTCATGCTGAGGGTGGTGAGAGCCTGGTGCAGGTTGCCCAGAGAGGTGGTGGCTGCCCCATCCCTGGAACCATTGCAGGTGAGGTTGGCCGGGGCTCTGAGCAACCTGCTCCAGTTGCAGATGTCCCTGATCTCTGCAGGAGGTTGGACTGGATGGCCTTTAAAAGTCCCTTCCAACCCAAACCAGTCTGTGATTCTATGATGCTAGAGGTGGAAGGGTGCAGGAAGCCTGCCCAGGGAACACTTTCATCAGGCTTCTTAATGATTTTCGGTGAACTGCCACATCCTTGAGCGCGCACCTCAGGGGATGGAGCTCGCACGGTGACCCCGGTGCCACCCACACATCAGAGAATAAAACAGAAGGAAAAAGTGGTGGCCACTAATTATTATTTTTTTAAAATCTAGCCTAGATTCCCACTGCCTTGAGAAGGAGCGTAGATAGAGGAGCCAGATGGAGCAAACGCTGGTGTCTTACAAATGCCACCACCGCAGGGAAAGGCGCGCAGGCACTCGCACACACAAACGAAGGAAAGGGAGGGAGCGCCAGCCTCAAGTGAGAAGAAATAAGGTTGCTCTGGGCAGGAGGGCTGGGGAAGGGAACAGATTGCTGCTCTGCTTCTTGCACCCGAGCCAAATTGTCACTCAGGCCAGAAGTGGGAGCAGAACTGCAGCCAGTTAATCCCTGCCAAGCCATCCGCAGCCAGCCTGAAGGGAGCCAACATGACCTGCCGCTCACCCTGCACGCCGGCCAGCTTCCAGGTAGCCAGTGTCATTGGGCAAGGGCTGCTTCTCTGCGTGCAATTTTGCCTTTCTGGCTGAAATATGCCCCTCTGTGTTTCAGTGATGCGAGCCAAGCCACGGGAAAACAAATACTGCTACCGTGGGGTTTTCAGTTGTTGTTGCTGCCGACTGCAAAAAACAAAGCTCCATCCTTTTGAAGGCTGAGCAAATCTTGAAATGCTGGTGAGGAACCTCGCGATGCACACAATGAACGCTGAAAACACGGAGGGTATTATTTCTTTAACCACAGAGCTGTAGTTCTCCTCAGCTCTTCCCTACCTGACAAAGCCAACCCCGCCAAAGGGCGTTCTGGGTGCAAGCTACAGATGCAGAAATAATGCAACGCGGAGCCATCTAGTCATACACAACAACTTGTTCATTATGGTGAATTTTATGGTTATGGGGGTTTTTTATGCTAATCATGCTTAATTTAGGCAAAACTGAAGTGCTCAGCTTCGCCGAGTTAAACCCCAAGACCTGGAAGGCACACGCTGAGTTGGAGATCGCATCTCAGATGCATGTACCTTCTTACTCCCTTGTGAAACACCACAAGATGAATGCAGGAAAACCAGAAACAGAAATGATGATATAGAAAAACGGCAGTTTCCTGGCTAATAGCGTTACTGAAAGCGGGATATTCCCAAGCTTATGCTTCTGAAGAATAAACTCCATCACAATAATCGGCATCTCCCTTGGCTCTGTTGCCACACGGCCTCCAAACCCTCCTTCCACACCTCCGTCTCTTCTCCTTCGTTTTGCCCCATAACTTGATGAAAGCAGCACTTACTCAGTTGGTATTTCTTTGACGCCATATGTGCAGTTTGCACCAAAAAAGGGCCTTGGCTAAAAACAGAGACACTTACTTCATGCTTCCTTCAGTCATCAGAAGCATAGACTTAGGCTTCTTAAAAAAAAAATAAATCTAAAAGCTATGTATCTTCCCAGAATGAGTCCTAGAAATAAAAGTTATTTTTTACAAAATCTTTATCTTACCCTACGTTCTTTGCTCAGAATGCCACATATAATGGCATTCTAAAGCAAATGTTTTCCTGCTTCATGGAGCCTTCTAAAAAATGATAATTTGATGCACAGAGACAAAACTGGGGTAAGGTGGGGGGAGAGCTTTCTGGCTTAAGTTTTACGGAGTTAGAAAAATTCCAACATTGCCAAGCAAAGGAGCGAGAGGAGAGGATTCATGCCAAGTGTGGAGGACTATCTTCCAGAGCCACGAGCAGAGCTCTGGTGACGGCAGAGCGAGCCTGCATTGTTCTGGGGAAAGGCATCAGACACAAAGGAAATTTTCTCCTGACAGAGCAGCAGGGTTGCTTTTTCTTCCTCTACCCACCCTTTCTTTTTTTTTTTTTTAAAGGACCTTATTTTTAAATGTCATGAAATACCAGGCGATGGCAGCTTGCTTTGGTCGTCAGCCACACAAGTGAAAAGCTCCTAGGGCTGTATTAGTTTGCGGTCCTGTATAGAAATACCACCGCAGCCGCATTATCGAGCGCCGTACGATGAACACATCTCTTCCAATCCAGGAATTAATAATGGCTGAGGAGAAACACACACAATACTACGAATCAGCTCAGAATAGCAGTTATTATGGTTGTTATTCTGACGTGTACATTTTTGTGCTTGAATAAGTGACGTTCGGGCAGGACAAGAAGCAACACCACAGTGCAAGGACGTAACCTCGTCTCACCAAAGCCCACAAGAACTGTGGAAGGGAGGGAAATTGTTCTTAAGCGGCCTGTGAACAGTGAAAAGTGGGACCTGCACCCAGTGTTTGAATGAGGAGCTGAACTGTTTTGCTTAACAGAGTGGGAGGAGTGTCGAGGAACATTCTGTCCCTTCAGAGAAAAGGCTTCACTTAGTTAAGATCTCATTGGGTTTACAGGCAACTGGTATCATCGTGCAAAAATATCCTTATTGCTGAAGTCTTTGTCCACACCTCAGTCATTCCAATATGGTTCTCCCTAGATAACCTGCTTCTCAGAAACTTCTCTCCCAACTCCTCATTCTCACTTTCACCCACAGACATCCTGCAAATCTAGAGCTGGGCAAGAACTGGAAACTGTAGCTGGAGGGAAACCGCTTATTTCCAAAAATACTGTTGTATCATTTGGAACTGCAGTTCAGAAATGTAAGAGCTTGCACATACAGGAAAATACATATATATTTTAAAAAAATAATTATTATTTTAGGAAAGAGAAAATTGAATCCTCCAAAGTGCTCTACCTCCCAGTTCTCCAAGTGACCCCAGGTAAGAAAGCAGAGAGTTTTCCTCAGTACACTAAACACTCTCTGAAAAGCTGATTAACGTGCGTGCGCTCATTCCTTCCTCAAAACCCTGGCAGTCTGGAAACAGCAAATTATAACAAGAATTAAACCTGCGGGAAAGGAAGACCTCAATTTCACTCCAGGACCATCTTTAATTCACCTGTCCCTTTATAACTGTCTCGTTCTCCACGGCATCCTCCTCCTGCGTGCTCAGGGCAGCGGCGGCACGCACAGTTGTGTCAGCACCAGCGCTTTCACTCTCACAGGCTGACTGCTGAGTGAACAGCAGTTGTCTCTTCTGCGACCACGTCCCCAGCTCACCTTGGCCTACTTTAGCTTGCCGGCGTTAGCCCCAGCAAGGTAATTAATTTCACGCTCGCGGTATGCTTTATACCACAGCTCTCACGGGCTAACGTCGTGCCGGCGCCGTGTGTCGTATCACGTCCTCAGGTGTCCCATGGAAAGAACGTGCAACGCCGAAGACAGGAGGGCACGTGGGTCGGTGTTTATTTACTCTGAGGAGAGTATATAGGAAATAAAGCCCTTGCACGGTAGCGCTGGCACACCCATGTCAAACGGACGGGCAGGGCGAGGGACCTTCAGCAATCACGCTGCCGTATAATTAGCCAGCACAACTCTTGTTATATATTGCGTCTTCCTTTTATCTTTGACAGGCTATAAATCCATCTGCCTCAGGACTAATTCTCACTTCCCAACCCACGCTTCCCAGGAGACCGAGATACGCTATGAAACGACTTCCCAAAGACGCATTTTTTCCCCCATGTCTGTATAATTCCATATTCTGCTCCCACGAAGATAGAAACCCTGCCATGCATCGGGCTGGTACGAGCCCCGGGGCGGGAGCCTCTGCCCTCTGTTCAGGCAGAAAGGGGGTGGTCGCAGCTTCCCGACGGGAATCAAACCGTAGCTGCTGCATCTGCAGCTATTCAGAAAATAAATTCATATCTGGTTGCATTGGAAAATCCTCAATGAGGGAGATGTTTATTCATGAGCAGCAGAAAGGAATGTGGGAAGCAACAAGATTACATCTGTCTGCACACACTACAGCTGTGGAAAATCCTTAGGTCGGAGATTTTAAGGCTAGATGGGACTATCAAGAGCAAGTTGTCTGACCTCCCGCATCATATTGATTTTCACCCAGTAATTCCTGTAATCAAGCCCAATGCTTCATGGTTAAACTAGAATAAAACATTAATAAAGGTCTCTAACTTTGCTGAAAGACTTTTAAAGCACGGAGAGTCTACGGCATCTCTTGGTAATCCATCCCACTGATTAATTACCTCTACTGTCAGGTTTTTGTGCTTTACTTGTAATTCCAGATTTGGTGCTCTCTTTGTGCATAGGAAGAGACTGAAATCGGAGTTGTCTTTTTTAACCTGGCATTGGATCAGAGGAGCAATTTCACGTAACAAAGGGAACATCACCTCCGTGGTCCGGCTCAGGACGCCACTTCTCAGCCGTCCAAGGACCGTGCTTCACATTTTCTATGCAGACTACGAATATTTGGGGCCGGAGGCTGTGTTGGTCGCACATACACAATCTCAGAGGCACTATCACAACCCAGCCTCCGTTAAACCCAATCTTTCTGCCCATGGCGTTACTCTGTGCTTCACGCGTGTCTCTCTGCTCGACCAGCGGTACGCATTTCACAGATTTGGTTCTGTACATATGGTCTACGTTTGTTTGTTTCTAACTTTGTGGTCTTTCAGCTGGCTGCGTTAAAAAACACAGTATTTGATGGGAACCACATGGCTCAAGTACTCTCAATTTTTCTGTATGTCATACAGCTGAACCCTTCAAACCCTGCAGAACCAGCTCGTTACAAGCCTAGAGGTCACAGCAGATCTGCCACCTTTTGTAGGGTTTGGGTTTATTGTATTTTAGGAAATTGGAGTAATCTTGAGAAAAACTTCACTCAGTTCCTGCTACGCTTGTGCTGTTTGTGGAACTTCTGTGATACTGATGATTCTGCAAATTGTTTTGAGACCAAGTAAGATGTAACACTGGGGAGTCCCATTTTTGATTTAGAACTATCTGAAGATAGAGCTCCCTGAATACACGCGTTTGGGTGAAATTCTCTCCTGTGCTGCATTACGAGGTTTAACGTGTTGAACACTACAACCAAAAAGAGACACGAGCCCACTCTGTGACATTTAGGAAAGGCATTTTTGCCACACACAGTCACTTTGGGAATGCCAGGACACTCAAAAAGATGAGGGGGCCCTCACTATTGCACCTCTTTACTCATGCTCCTACAAATCTTACTGCCATTGAACCTCACAGGTAAAAGCTGATAGGGAAAGCGAGTGCTCCTTAGGAGGCTGTCCCTTCTGTCATGGGTGAATTTGGGTTAATCGTGCAAAAATACATTCTCGGAATATGTAAGAGGTCGAACTGCCTGGAGGCCCCTGGGAAAAGCTCCTCACTTTTTCCTGTTTAAGATGAGCTCCACTCGCATCATCCCACTACGATTAAAAACCCCAATTTCCTACAATCCTTGCCCTAATGAATTAGAAAAATATCTGAATTTCTCTTTGTGCTGCCTGTATACTCCAAAGGGTTTGTGGGCACCTGTCAGTCAAGTGGGTATTGTCCCCTGGCTAGACCCTCTCTCGCTGATCTCATTAGTCAGTCTGATTGACAAGAGAGTGTATTTTGGTTATGTTTATTACGGAGAACTGTAATTGCTATTAAAATTCCAAAGACAAATAAGTTCATCTTTTTCCCTAGTGTCACTGAGACATTTAAACAATAGCAGTGATTCATTTAAACTGAAAAATAAGTTGTGGTTCCTTCTAAGTCTAAATGCCCTTTCCTCCCACTTAAAGTCATTAATTATCTTACTGACTTGTAAATTCCTTGCTGAGCCTGGACTATTATGATCAACCTGTTGCTCCTCAGAGAAGCTGCCCGTTTCTCCAGCCTTTTCTTTGCGCCAATTCGGCTCACACCGACAACGCATCCACCTCACAGAAGTAAAAATAATAGTAAAAGAATCTCACCTGATTATAAAGCCAAGTGAACTACAAAGAAGAAAACCCTTGAGAAACACCGTGTTCAAACAGCGCTGGTGGTGTTCTGCGACAGAAACTTCATTCTAATATATTGAAAGGGAAGTGGTTTGCATAAGGCAGATTAAGCTGATTAGAGATAAGGAGATGACACAACCAGTAAGAAAGATGTGAAATAAAAGTCATTTTCAAATTTCACATCATGCTTTCACTTATATAAAACAAAGACATTTATAGATCCTGGAATTCTTATGGAGACATCATATCACATGTTTATCTCACTGATATTATCCCACCTGTGTGGGCAGAATTAAACCACAGGACAGGAGAAGTTAAATCCTCTGGAAACAAATGACAAATAAAAACAAACAGGCAAAGATAAAACAGCTTAAGTGAAGAGCTTCAAAGGGTTTGTCTTCAAAGGACTTGACTGGGTCACCGGTTTGCAAAAAGCTGTCTACCTGGATATGAAAATGGTTTTCTGTTCTTCAGCACAGGATGAGAAGCTATTTAACTGTTATAGAGCCTCAAGCCAGAGAAGAGAGTAAATTACCAACAAGACTGTCAATGACAGCAGTGAGTCATGCCGTTAGAGATGAGGAAATGAGAGAAAAAGAAGGTCTAGCAATGAAGACGGCTTAATTCATCTCAGAGATGGAGGTGAGCAGGCTATGTGATGCACCAAACCCTTTAAGAAAAGAAGAAATACACAGAAGGGCTTTTTTTATGATAACTTCTTGACGTATATATGCTTCCTAACTGTAGATAAATGAAAAATATACCATGCTGTCTAAAAGAAGCCTGTTTTACAGCTATTCTCTCTACTTACAACCTTGCTTGGATTTTCAGACTCAAAGTGCATCTACAACCATTGCAGGCAGACAGCCTGGGGAACGGAGACCATCACCACAGCCATCTGCCTTGCCGTCCAGAAAGCCAGCCTTGCATGCTTGAACCAGGGGCTTCAACAGAGTGAGGGAAAGTAATTCAGGGCTATCCTCAAAGGGGACATTCAGGAACAGTTAAAAGGGGTGTAACATGGGCAGTTTGCTTGGTAATGTGACACCAAGATGATCTATGTCAAGGTAGAAGTTATTGCCTCTTCCCTCTCAGCACCCAGAGAGAGCTCTTTCCTCCCCACATCACAAGATTACATCAATGAAAAATGTGAGAAAAAACTGCGTGAGGTGTGAGGCCGTATCCAAATGCTTGCAAAGTCCTGTTTGGCATAATTCATGCATGCCTGCGAGGTTACTGTTTTGTAGGTGTCTACAACACATCTCCTGTAGGCGTCTTCTCGCCGAATCAGATGGTCAACATAAGCAAGGCAAGCTGTCAGCCAGGCACTCGCCTGGTTTTACTGGCTTTTTTTCTGGTGCAAATCCAATTAAAAAAAAAAACAACATACCTCTACCCACAAAACCTTTTCTTACTTATTTGTCCTTAGATGGCATCATTGGCCTTCTTGCCTGCCTTCTCTGTGAAGACGTCCTAAAGAAGCTGCAGAAAACTACTGGAATGATTTGGAGGCTGGACACTGGGAACAATGTCTTCCCCACAAGGGTTGTCAAGGCCTGGCCTGGGCTGCCCAGGGCAGCAGTGAGTCCCCATCCCTGGAGGGGTTTCCAAGCCGTGGAGATGTGGTGCTGAGGGACATGGGTTAGTGGTGCCCTGGCAGTGCTGGGGAATGGTTGGACTCAATGATCTTAAAGGTCTTTTCCAACCAAAACGATTCCACAGTTCTATGAATCAGATGAAGTGCCTGTAGGGGAAATGGTGACCATGGGGTTTCGTTGCATCAGCCGGGCAGTCGCTAAAATGGACGGTGTTCACATGTTTCAGCATCCTCACAAAAACCTTTTTTGTTTACTCTGGTGACGGCACCTCCACATTCTGAATGAGCTATCGCTTGCTTAAACAAACATCACACGCACACCCTGTGACACGGGAAAAAAACAGATATTCTACCAAAGGGGAAGCGATAAAAAGAATGTGCCAGAGATGACTTCAGCACGGATGTAGGAGTAGCTGGAGGACAAAAGCCACACATGAGGTAAGCAAAATGCTGAGGGTTTGGGCCTGGAGCCAGGAAAAGCCTTGGTGGATGTAACTTTTTTCAATAATGAACTCCCACCAGAGCCTACGCTTTATGAGCCCGACACATCTAAATTACGTTCAGCAACATTTAAATGTTGAAATAATAGGATAAATTCAAACCAATTAGAGAGCATATGGAATATTGCCTTCCTAATGGTATGCAGAAGCGTCTCCTGTCAGCTTTATCAGATTAAAGACCCCAAGTGCTGGCAGTGATCGGAACCGCGGTGATAAACGGGCACAGGGGTACGAGCGGAGTTGCATGTGATCTTCGAGGTGGGTCTAGCTCGAGAGAAGGAATCTGCATTGCAGTTGGAGGCTTCTCCCTTTGTTTCAAGGAAGCAGGGAAATCAGACCGAATTCTCAGCCCCGTCAAAGACCACTGTTTTGCCAGATCGCTGCCTTGGAAAAAGCACATTTTTCTTTTGTCGTTTGGCCATGGTTGTCCCAAGATGAATGCTCCAAAGAACACCCCAATTAACCTTCAAGTGACAATGAAAGGCTTTCCTTCCATTCTCCCTGCACAAAATAAAGCCAGTCAAAAACTTTTTCAGCTTTAAGCAGAAACATAATGTTAAAACAGAAGGAAAAAAGGTACACAGAACTCCTTAAAATGACATAAAGCAGAAACAAAGCAGCAGCAACATTATCAAACCATCAGCCTGAGGCAGACACCCAGCAGGAAAAATTTTTGCCCAAACTGCTGAAGTTTGGCAGAATTACAAGCAACTGGACAAAGGGATGCATTGGCACCTTTGTGTGTGATAATGGTAGATTTAAAATAAACCATCACAGGCGCACAGGTCCCTTGTATGCTTTGGATGGTTCTCCAGGGATTTATTACCATTGTTTTGAGCATGCTCGGTCAATTCAAGGCTTCTAAAATCCTGTCTATTGAGAAGGTGCACCCCAGGGAAAAAGCCCTGGTTCTCTGGAAATCCTTAGCTGCTGGAATACCCCTTCAAGCACCAGGAAAAAATTCTGAGCCATATATTTCTTGACCTGGGGAAGCTTCACACATAGCCCCCAGCAGCTATGTGGACACTTAGAAAGTGTCCCGAGTCAGGCGTGTTGACCTATCAACAAACCATGCATCCCTTCCTCAACAGTGGCATCAGCAGAACAGCTTGATAAATTTAGGATCCTGGCACAGATATGACACAAGATGATTTAACCAGCCCACAAATCACCTAAAAGACAGCCAGTAAGAAGAACACAATTCTCTGCTAATCCTTAGTTCCCTGCTTTACAACACACTTTCCACCTGTGCTCCTTCACTTCCAGCTCGCTCTCTACTTCTCATCACTTTTGGCAAGTACCTTCTGCAATGAGCAATTCAGCTCCAGGGGTTTAAGTAAACGCAGGCTGGAAGACTCTTGGAATTTAGGGTTTTTTCACTAGTCACACAATACGTGGCATTTTCTTTTTGCTCCTGGAGGCACCTGATTAAATGATCCATTCAGTTTTCATTTCAACAGATTAACCTAACCAATTTTTTAAAATCTCGTGATTGGCAGAAGCCTGGCTTTTCAACAACCGTGATCACCATCGTTCTCCGCTATTACCTGAGGTCAAAAGGAAAATTTAAGAGTGCTTACTGAAACCTGTTTTTCCTGCAGCTTATACGCTTGGAAAGCATCGTCACATCTGTTTCACGTTCTGAGAAGTAACAATACAGCGTGATTAAATACTGGCCCATTTCAGTCCCTGACTGACACAAAATCCATCTTCTATTTACATATTTCATCTGGCTTCCTCATTTAGCCAAAGAATAAGCACATGATCAGCCATGTAATTTTCCCTCATATTGTTTTGCCAATACCTCACTCTTGCATGCAAGGTAGGCTGGAGCAATCTTCCACCTCCAAAGCCTGGCTCCTACTTATGGCAAGAGGGTCTAAGCACAAGGCTGAGACACAAAACCTCTGCAGGAGGCAAAGCAGCAGGATTCCTAGAAAACCACCAAACTCATGCCACCACACCCTGCCTTTAAATGCTCTTCTTCCTAACAGTAGAAGGGGTTGATTAAACTCACTGATGACTAGTCACAACACAATGTAATGCAAACACTAAAGTAGTTTTTGTTCATACCTTTAATTTCAACACCCAACTAAGAAGTTTGGTATTGGCTGAGGGAGCAGGAGACTCAACTGATAACAAGCTAAGCTATTTCTCTTGATCGAACCGTAGTAGTGCTCTCCTACAAGACCGTGATGTTAGAGGTTTGAGAGTGACCCATCTCTCCCTTCCTCGTGTCGTTGTGTGGATTCGAGGCTCTGTCTCTTGCACTTATTTTATGCTTTGGTTGGAGGAACAGGACAGGGATTTCCAACCTCAAAATACAGCTATCAGACGAACACAAGTGAAAAAGAAAACACCTTCTGCAGCAAAATGAGGAGTGGGGACAGATAAGAAATGTGCAGATTCACTTAAAAGAGCGAAATTAATAAGTATCACACTATTTCCTTTAATCTCCCTGTGTTGAAAAGCAAACAGAGCATGTTATTTTCACACATCAGAATTTGTTTTTACTGCATCTACCAACAACAGTTGTTGATGGAAAAGGGGGCAAAATAAGGTGACTTTAAAAGCATTCCTTCTTAAAGAACTACGTAAAAGTTACCAGGGCGTAAAACCAGGATAATGGCCTGCCATAAACTCAACCTTCAGACTTTTGATAGTAAAATTTGATGGCAGTAATATATCTGCATCCTAAAGCAGCAGAGACCAGACCCTTTGTTGTCCCTCAGGAAAAAGAAAAGAAAACCCATAACCTCGCTGCGCTCGTACCTTCTGCCATGTGAAAGTGAAATTTCAGAAAGCGAGGATGACTTTATAGCCACACAGGCACCAAACTCACTAACTTCTTTACCCCAAAACAAAGGCAATAAATTTAACTTTTATCTCATCTTCCATTCATTCAAATTTCATGGCCACCGAGTCACACCCTGCAGAGCCTCACCTTTTTTTATACTGGTACGAAAAGACCCGCACTGTCAGAGTGGAGCAGCTAAAGGAAGCATACAGAGAGCTGCAGAGGCGTTCCTGGGAAACAAGGCAGTCCAGAGCATCTCCCCAGACTCAGACTTTTGACCCAGAAGACTGTAGCTGTGTGTTTACTTTTGCATTGCTCTCCTTTTCAAGCACACAAGGTGACTCTCCGGTGCAAGAGGTGACAGCGCGGTGGCCGAGGTGGCAGGCAGCCTGTTAGGTATCTGCTCCTCTGCGCTCCTGTGACCGACCACAGGGACCAGGGACTGTGCAGTGCAAGCCTGTGCACACAGGCACGGTTCTCTACCCAGAGTTTGGGATGACAGCGCCTGGCATTCGACATGTGGGTGGGAGAGCTGAGGCATCCACCTCAGCAAAGACGTTCAGCAGATTCTTTGAGAAAGCTGTGGCCCAGTGAATAAAGGAGATTTAATCACCCAGCTGCTCCCTGTTTGACTCTGCAGCACCATGCCCCAAGGCTCTCCTCTCCTCCCCTCATGCCAGCACCTGAGACTGGCGCTTCCCAGGGAAAGGGGCCCTGGAGACGTGCCCCTTGGCGACAGGGAAAGGAGCTGTGCCACTGCGCAGGTGTCCCGCTCCACCGCCGCGCGCGAGGAGGCAGGGACGGAATTTGCACCCTTCTGCAAAGCTCTGTCACACTGTGTTGTTACATTACAACGTGCAACCATCAAACAGTCTGTTCAATTCCTTCTTGATTAAATTCAGCTTCATTAAACCTAAGTAATCACTCTGTTTTGTTTTAATAGCAACCATATTTCCACTCTAAGTGTCTTTCTGAATATCTTCTTCCCCTTCTAGACCTTTCTGTGACCTCTGAGCATATTCATATCCCATCCCCTTTTTCATTTCCCTTCTCTTTCTTTTTCCTTCCACGCAGGCAGCTTCCTCCCTGTGAACTTTGTTGAAGCATCTCTCTGGTTCCTGCCTTTCAGGATCTCCAGGGGTCTGATTGTGCATGCAGCCCTTGAAGCTGAATCAAACAGGCACCTTTGTCCTGAGATGATGGAAAGTTAGCTGCTTTGATTCCTGTTGCTATTGCGTGCCGCGGATAAAAGCGGCACTGCTTAGACAAATCAGACATTTTCCTGGTGATTGTATAAGTCTGCTCAGGTTTTACACAAACATGATCTTTCTGCACAGACGACCTACATCACCTAATTAGCATTCCTTCAATACATTAATTTCCATTTAATGCACAGCGCACACAAACAGGCTGTGGTGCAAAAGAGGGGGATGGGACACCGAAATGAACACCTAGATCAGGCAGAGGAAGCTGGAGTTCAAGCGGCTTCAGCTCTCCCAGGGCCAACAGGCACCGAGCACTGAGGTGTGCCAGCAACGGCACCCGCTTCGCTGTCTTTCAGACACTCCCGCACCCTCCCCACGCACGCTCCTGCGGCCTGGGCGAGCTTTCAAAGACACCCTGTGTGAGAAATGGCTGCTTTTAAATAGCTGGAGGCTTTAGGGAGGAATTTTTCAGTGAATAGGTTGCCAGCAGAACAGGAGAGAATACCGGAGTCGGTGAAAAGCAGAGGCAGGGCAGGCTGGTGTGCTGGGCACGCCGGGGTGGAAGCTGGGGAGCTCTGCTGTCCTTTGCACCCATCTGGGCTTCTTTCCTTTCCTTTTCTCTCAGAGAGCGTCCTCGAATTCTCCTTCCATGTATGTTTATACCATGGGGAACAGAGCAGCTTACTTTAAAGCTCCTTTAAAGGCTTTTTTTTTAATGACACGTTGAGCCAATACGGGTCTTCTTACTGGTTTGGATTGCGTATATAATCTGAAGGGAATTAATGTGGTGCTGATTGCTGGGCTAAACTGGATCAAAAAATGTTAAGAGCATAACGTACCCTAGCTAATGTTTAATAATAGCTGGAGTTCTAGAGTTATCGCACTTCTGTTGCTTTAGACTTTCTATTCATTTCAGTACCAGCATAATCATTCGGCGTTAAAATTGCTCCTATGTTACCTCGGATGACTTTTGGAGAAGCAGGAGCTTTTCTAACAATATGTCAGGCTCCAAAGCAAGGAACTGTGAAGGCTTGCAGCGAATTCTGACCAGAGCCAGGGGGCTGATAACTCTGTATAATTTCCTTACACAGAAGCAATTCCGTTGCGGGCATCGTAGGTGAAATGAAAAAAAATGGCTTTGTTTGGTGAACGGTTATTAAAGAAGGAAACAAGCTGCACAGAAACCAGAGGGAAGATTTCCCAAAGCTGGATCGTTTCAGGAGTTGGCTTAGAGCACAGTTCTGCAAGCCCGTGTTAGCAGAGAGGTGGGAAGAGGAATCTGGGGGGGGGGATTTATATCAACCGATGTATCAACCAGTGAGCGTGTGGGTGGGAATGTCTGAAATTGCTCTTGATGGAAAAACGTCTTGCAGTTATCCCATAGGTGGGTATGACTGATAAGAGCTGAGAAGCGAGGAAGCACATGTCAAAATGAGAGGGAGTCTAAACACTTTAAAAAAAAAAAAATATCATGGCTGATCAGATAGTTTTAATCATTAGGTTTCAGCCTGACACGATCGCAGGCGAGAACAGACCTCAAATCTGAAGAGCAAGTATTTACCATTGAAAAGTCAATTCCTCTGTCACTAGCTCTGGCAATAGTATCGCTATAATTATGAGTTTAATATCTGAAATTCGTTGATTTCATATTTGCATGCATGTATGCTAACTAAAATTAATTAATTTTAATTGCATACACCAATTACAACATCAGGCTCATTTTCCAACATATTATTCCTCGCTGATTACATATCCTCTAAGATTGCTTTAATTTTTCATTTTGTGCTTTAAAGTCAAAGAATAATATGTATTTCTAATTAAGCTCACTTACATATCTCACCGCTGATTAAATCACTATTTAATATTTTATAACACAAGCCACCTTTAATTTCCCCCACTGAAGGCAAAAGCCTTATGAACTCCTTTCTTTCTCCCCTCGGTTTCACTGACCTTGCCGTGGCTGTGTCGCTACGGGCAGATTCCTTCCACCTTCACAGCAGAATGCCAATGAAGCACCTTGTTGACAGGTATTCATCCTTGGGGGGGGAGGCAAGCACCTTACTGACCACAGGACCAGCTCTGAAGACATCAGCGACCTGCCACCATCACTAGGAGAGAAGAGACGGACATTCAGGAGAGGTTGTTTGCAGTGTCTTAGGGGATTGCAGGTCTCGCTGAGGGTCTCCGGAGCTGACACTTTTAAAATCTTTTAGGGGATCTTGGAAGTCCCCTGTTGGTGCCTACCAAAGGCTGGATGCTGAGAAATGAAAAGGGGCTTCTCCTCTGACTGGCACAGCAGAGTGGAGCTCGCCAGTCAGCGCTGAGCCAGGACTGCATTAGTTTGTTCAAAGTCTTAATACAAATTGGTAAAAAATCTTGAGAAGTCCCAAACCTGCTTCTACTCGCCCATGTCCATTGCACAACTTGGGCTGTACAAGCTAAATAGACTCATTTCTACCACGCAATTCCTGGGGTAGCAGAAAGCAATAAGGTAAACCAGATTAAATCTTTAACAAATTTGACTTCTTAACAACCAAAAGAAGGAATAAAGTCCCTGGTACCTCAGAAACAGATCCAACTTCACTGACATTAAAGGGAAACTTCTGATCATGTCCTTCAGTATGATTAATCCCACACACAACGGATACACATATTCCTTGTCAGTGGGGAGATTTAGGAAGATCGGTGCTGATTTGGGCTCTGAACAAACCCAAAGCATTCCCAGTAACTGTGTTTGCATGCACAACACTTTCTATTCACTTTTCTTCTCAAAACTGGATGATTATTCAGGCTGCGTTCCAGGCGCAGGTAAATACCATTGCTGTGTCCAACAGGTTCACGCAATCCTTCCATGGAAAAAAGAATCTAAACTAAGAACAACGAGCCAAGCAGAGTTTCTCAGACAATGCACAGCAAAAATAAAAAAGGGAGGGGATCTGGTGTTTGAAGCTCTGCTGTAGAAACTAAAGTCCCTGCTATAGGTCCCTCTCTAAGTTTATTCCATCTGTTACCATCGAAATACATTGAAATAAGAAAGAGAGAGGAGCCTAAATTCAGGCATGAGTTGGTCTGTCACACTTTATCAGCTGTGAAATGGGGCTCATATTCCTTTATTTCGTTCTGAGTAATACCATAAGGATATATATAAAATACATGTGTCATCTCAGATACTGTAGTAGAGGAAACAACATTGCAGTTAAAATAGGAAAGAATAATAGAACCGATTGTTTAGATTTTCCTTGGATTCTTTTTCTTCTAGACATTAAGTCAGGAGATAGAGAAACAATATTTATATGTTTATCTTGACATATCTGAGTGAATACAATCCGTGTATTTTGGCATGCAGTTTGTTTGAGGATGTGGTTAAATTGTGACCCTTTTTTTGGTTTAATTTACCATTAAGTCCAATCTGCCTGTTGCCCAAGTCTATGTTCTGTCTCAGAAGACAATATTAAGTAGGATTGGCTTAATGTCTGGAAACAGATGCTCAAGAGGACAATTTATCTTCAGTATCTTAGACAACTATCTTCCGCAAATGCCTACCGAGACCTTTTCTCCAATAGCTTCTCTAGAAGCCATTTTTTGATGAAGCACCTAAGGTTTAAATGCTAAAGTTCGGTAAAATGAAACCCATGCCTCTAGGAAAAAATGACCAGAATATCCAAAGTGTAACCTTAAGGAGATTATTTCTTAGAAGAGACAACATCCAAGGAGAATACAGAGACAACATCGAAGGAGAATACAGAGACATCTGAAGCTGCTGATGACTATTTCCAATGGCACTGCTCACGGCTGGATTTTTTTAATCTTAAGAATTAAACTCTTCCCAATTAACCCAAAACAGACCCTTAAAAATAGTTCATGTTATTTTCTAGCAGGAGATGGCAAACAGTTTGAGGGAGGCAGAAGATGGCTTCTGCTGTCTGTATTTCTGTTTCCTGTGCAGAATCGATAGCAGAGCTGGGAACAGCAGATCCTCTGATCGTATCCCACACGCACGGGAGGCTCACAGCAATAAAAGGACTGTTAATAACCACTATTGATTCATCTTTCCCTAATGCACGGACAAAAAATGTCATCAATAAGCTGGTCAACAGCCTGAAACAATGAGCCTTATAATAGTCTACTAAGCCAAGAATAACACAGCACTCGTTTCCTTATTCATACCTCAAGTCAGCCGCACGTGACCCCCCGAGAGAGGCCTGGGTTTAAGCACCGGGCTGTGATTCACACGGCAGCTTCTTCTGTGGGTGTTGGACCCACGTTGTGCCTCAGCGTGGTCTTAGCTTTAGGCGTTGCTGAGCTGGCTTCACCTAATTCTCCACCTCCTCCTATCTCTGCTCTTCTGTTACCCCTTCAGCCCCAAGAACAGCATTTCAATTGCAATTTTTCTTTCCTTTACGGGGCTATTAAAAGCATTATACCATGGTAATTACGAAAGGCTTTTCAGTTTTGTTGCATTGAAGGTGATATGAATGTGGAAAAGTAGTTCAAGATAGAAACAATTCGCCTAAGAGCTTTCTCACTATGTTTATTTTTCTCATTAAAGCAAGTGATCATCCAGGGGAGTGGAACAGAGTTACCCGCGGAAGCCTGTAGACCTCTCCTAGGTGAAAATTTTACAGGGATGAGGTAACACTTTGCAATTAAATGCTACATAAATGCAAGGCTGGCAGAAAACACAAAAAACCTGTAATATCTCATTTTGAAAACTACATTCAAATGAATAATAGCGTGGCATAAGTATAATCCTATGAACCTTCCCGTGCAATTGCTATTTGTTTAAAAATCCAAAGGTACTACTCTGGGAGGTCAGAGGGCTTCGGGGAAGAGGGGAAATGCTCCTTTTCTACGATTTAATCCTATTACAGGCTTTGCTGTCTGTCTATATATTTATACAACATTCATTACCATAGTTTCCAAGCATGTGAGTATCACAAGAATGTGTTTATGATTAGCTGCCTTTTTTTTCTTCCTAGTGACAAACTGATGCTGGGTTCAAGCCAGGGAATTTGGATAGAGAGCAAGCCTCCAAATATTAACCCGTTCTAAATTACAGAATTTTAGTTTCTCCCCGCAAGATAATTTGAGGACTTTGACGCAACTTGGATCCGGGGAAAGAAAAGCTTGTACTTTGAACTCCTCATGTCCGCCCCTAAGAAGGAGTTGCTTTTAGAGCTAGCTCTTCTCTCTCCAGACATCACTGAAGGTGACAGAGGAATGTCCATTTCATGGAATATGTATGGCTGTATAAATAATAAATAGAAGTACTCAGCAGCATGACATACGTGAGTCTCACACACAACGTAGCCTCACTAGCAAGCTAAAAATAAAAGTTCTGGCAAAATTCTGAAGAGAAATGGGAACAACAGGATTGCTTTACTCGGGTACACAGAGCCAAAAGAAAAACCTTAAAATGATCTGAAAGTCCTTTCATATTACCCTTAGATACCCTTTCCGCTGCTCGAGGATTCAAAGAATTATTCCAAGAAGAGCAGCCCAGTAAAAACGACAACACGGAGCTCAGGAGTTGATGTCTCTCCAAAATTTCAGATCCAGTCTATTCGGTTTAGACACGGGATAGTTGCTTCCCATTTACCTCTCCCAGTAGCCACTCTAAAGAAACCGCCGCAGATCTGAAGCCAGCCTAGATCTTCCCTCTCTGCTACACGACCATCAGTAAGTAACGCTTGTGTAGAACTAATTAGGTCCGTTATCATATCTTACTCGTTCCACTGTCAGCAATGTGTATATCGAACGAGCGCAACATCCCGGATTTGGACACAGTCTCTTGAGGCTATCTGATGTGTCCTTTTAATTAAAACTCAATAAACACTTCTCATGATAAAGATACACAAAAGGAGCAGAATTGAGATCTCTTCATGGAGCTGCATCACTTCTGGTGTATGAACAAGGGTAAAGCAAGCAGGAGAGACCTATTTTTGCCGCTGAAGTCAGCAGAGAAAACTCTGCACACACATGGAGGAGATCTGATAAGTTAAAAGGTGACACTTTAGGACTGTCGCTTTTCAGAATGGAACCAACCTTTCAAAGAATACGTCCTAAGTGGTTTTCAAGAAATATTCTGGAGCGGTTAACACATTCATTTCATACCAGTTTCTATCATTCCGATATTAGAAAGCATAATATTTTATTCCTTTCTGCTATGACAGAGCTGTTTATGGTAAAAAAAAATAAAAATAAAAATCAGGAGCATGTTTTGATTTCAACCCGTCAGATGAAAGATCTGTCTTGACCCTTCTCTGACACTGCCCAGTAAAGCACAAGCAGGTGAAAACAGAGAAACCAAGACAATTATGGAATGGTATTTCCCCAGCATAATCCCAAAATAATAACTTGCCCTTGGTATCTCAACCTCTGGAGACGGGGTGTGAAGGCCACATGCACTACCATGGCAATATTAGTGGACAAACTAAACGTGCTGGTTGGAGCTAGAACAGAACTTCTCATTAATTGACCTTTTGCCTTTTTTTTCTAGATTTCACCAATTCAGAGACTGCAACAATCTCATGCATCCTCCAAAAATGCCAAAAGCTCTCTGCCCTTGGCAGGACGCTACAGCCCTTTCCTTTTCCACCTTGTTTTCCTGCCAGACCTACAGAGATTTTTGTTTAGCTGCCACCAGCAGGACTACTTAATTAGAAGCAAGGTTTAGGTCTCTCCACAAAAAAATAAAGACATAACCACCACTGCAGTTATTCAACAGAATCTGCTGCGAAAATGCCCAGAGGAGGCATTGCGAAGATCAGAGGCAGCTAAGCTTCATATTTAGCGATAGATAGTTTGATTAACTGAGTTTTCACACTGTGTTGCTCCTTTATTCCAAGGGAGGACTATTTCAACACTGCTCTCAAATAACACTGTCCTGTCTTTCCCAAGAATACCTCTGCGCAGCATCCTTCATCCTCTCTGATAACCCTCTGAGTCCCAGTGTGTTACCGTTACCATGAGCAACTACATTTGGGCTTCTGGGTTACCACGAGCTTCATTATTTTCAGCGTTTGGGTCACACAGTTACGTACAGAGGTTATTTTTATCCCTTTTTCTCCCTTTGAGTTGAGAGCATCATATTTAACAGACTTCACAAATGCGTATACTGATCCGTGCCCGAGACTCTACAAGGCAACTGTAAAATTATACACACAATTATCAATCAAATGAGAAAGAAAATTATTCGAGCCTTTCCAAAACATCCTTCCTTTGAACAGAGAAAAGTCCAAAGATTCTGCTTAAGAGTTGTTGTTGCTGGATTTCTGGAGAAGACCTATTTGCTTTGTACACACTTCTGATCTGTTACTGTTCACCCCCTAACTACCCACAAAGGCCGATGTACGACACATTTACCTTTCGACTGGATGTTCTCAGTTGTGACGGTCACTTCCTTAAGCACTTTCAAAGTCATTACCAACTCCTACCACGAGAATCTTTTCAAAAAACAAGGTGGAATTCAGACAGATTTGACCTTGCTGATTATTTTTTCAGCTATCTCCATACTGCAGCTTAATATTGTACACAGTGGGTCGTGAAGAAAGATATTTCTTCTATAAAAAAGTAGTTTAGAGCTTCTGTTGTTTTTATCTCCTTCAAAGGAGACGTTTACTTCCTGGTAGATTTTTGAAAACGCTCATTAAGGGGAGCTCGGTGGGGCTTAGACAGGAGCTTTTCAAACTTCAAGTAAAGAGGAAAGATTTTCTTCCCTTTATTTGTATCCTTTAAATAGTTTAAGAAAAAGAAGGAAACAAGTGGAGGCTTCAGATTTACAATAGATGGACTGAATAATTATGTGGCATCAGATCCTACACATCAGTGTTGGGGGGGCCGTACTGCCATAGCATTTGCAGGAATAACACAAGTCATATTAGAACTCAGTCACTGTATCTTCTTTAAAATTAGTGCTTCAGGAACAGCAAGACAACTGAAGTCTCTTAGACTTCTGTTGGATAAGTGAGAAAACTCAGTGTTCAGCACGAAAAGGGGCACCTGTCATTTGCTGGAAAAGCGGAACGTGAAGAGTAGCCTCACTATTTGGCCTTTTTTTTTTTTCCCCTCTCTGTAAAATATCACACAATTAATCCCACAAGCTGTATTTACTTTAGCACCTACCTAGTAGGCTCCCTTTCCCTGGAAATCAGTTTATGACGGTGGCTATCACGCTAAGAATCCACAAGAATCAACAGAAGGCAGATGCTGTTGTATGAAAATTAATGATCAGTGGTGAAACAAATAGGTTGGGATTCTTTTTTGGTTTTACAAACTGAAAATAAGATACTGAGATGTCCCTACTCATGAGAGGAGAAGAAAATAAGATTATGCTTGTATTTCCACTCTGCTGGAGACTAAGCACCCTTCCTGCCCATGGTCTTTGGATCAGGCTACAAGCAAACCCTCAGAACTAGAACGGGGATCAGATTTAAATTCAGATCAATACTTCCAAGCGTGGAGTTCCTATCTACTTCCAGCTGAGAGTTCCTCCATTCCCAGCCCTTCATAGCATCCCTACGTGCTTTTTCATCTCCTCTTTGTGCCTCCCAGCGTACCAGGGACAGGGCACGTGTCCCACTATGCTGCAGGAGAGCCTGGTCTGCAGAGACCTTCTAAAAGCTGTGGCCTGACGGCGACGTTTGGATCCTCTGATGCATCGCACAGGGAGAAGTGGCCCAGCCAAAACGAACAGAAGGACCCAAGAGGTCTTTTCATACTTTGCCTTCACGCCCCTAAGTGCTGCATTTTCTAGACTGCTCTGCTCATTTTTGGCACGACAAAATGGAAGGCAACAGGATGAGATTTAATTTCCTCTCAGAATCCGTATCTAGTGCTTTGTGTGATACACAGCTCTGAAAAAATCCAGCACAGAGAAGAAGACACAAGAAAAACCCAAAAGACAGATTTTTAGATGCACCAAACAATATGTAAATTATTTCTATTTCCTGGCCAGAGGTGCTCCATGCTTACAATTGCCTGACTAAATGTAGAAATGAAAATATTGTGACAGACTGATACGGAAATCTTGTAAGACTTGGGGCTTGGATTGGGTTCGGACAATTTCAAACCATTCAATTTTAAGGTTTACTCTTTTTGTTTTGAAATGCAGAACATGACTGGAAATCTTATGAGGGAGGCTTTCCAGCTCGTGAAGTTTCTACTGCCGATCTCAACTGAAACAAGACAGAGAAAGCTGGGGGGAAATGCAGCAGGAAAACATGTAAAAAGAATATTTCACAATCTGAAAAGTATACGGTTTGAACGTTTATCTAAAAACAAAATTCAAGGATCATACAGGTAAACAGGGATGGAGGCCAAAGGAGGCGGTGGGGTTTGCTCAGTTGTGGTTGGAGCAGAAAAAAAACGAGAAGAGAGAAGATCAGCACTCCTTCTCTGCCTGCAAAACTTGAAGGGCACGGAGTACAAAAAGCTGAAATGAATTAAATACCCTTTTTCCCCCCCTGTTTTTCTATTTTAGCATTTGAATGAGACCCCATTAGAGCAGGTGCTGAGTGAAGGGCACGAATTACCGTAACCTTGAAGAAAGAGCTAATCTTTGGTTCAGCATTTAGGAATGTTGGCCAGCCCTTAATGTCCAGGTGAAGATCCCTCGGCCTAATAACCACTCACACCATGAATTCCTCGGCTTTAATGCTCACAGCATCAGCTCTTTGAAGTGGAAAACTTTTACAACAATCACTTAAGCATGGCGGGAAGGAAAACAGTATCCTGAAACAGCTCTGAGGGTAAAAACAAAGTGTTTTAATTAATTAAAAGAGTCTTTTAATTAATTTGAATGAAGCCATGGGATATTTCGGTGCCTGGCCTGCTTGAAGCCCCAGGCATGTGATAACCTGGGGATACAAAATCCAGGCTCTCCCACAGCCAGCACATCACTCCTAGAGGAAGATGAGCAATAATCTCGTATGTCTTTTCCCATGTGCCAGATTTAAACAGCGGTACGGCACAAAGACCCAGCGTGACGTTAAAAATTGCCCTGCCACTGACGTGTCCTCGTAAGAGTGGAACACCACGCGGTGCAGGGGTTAACACCGCTCTGCCACCCTAATCCTGGGTCAATTTTATCCTTCTCAACAATCAGGCCGAGCATCGTGATCTGGAAAGGCTGTAAACTAAAATGATTTTGTCTAAAGATTTTTTTTTTAATGACCTAGTAAAATCAATTGAGTACCATACAGGTCAGCATTACATGATTTAGCAGAAATGTTAAACCCAAGTAAAAAAGAAAAAACCCATGGAAACAAGAATCAAAGTTGTTTTGCAAGCAATGCATTTTTCTTACTGCAGGCATAATAGCTGCCCTTAGGGTTTAGAGATTTGAGTTGATTTAGAGAAGGAGAAGTAAAAAGAATAAAGAGAGAGAGAAAGTCACTTTTGCCTCAAAGAACCAGATTAATGATGTGCAGTGAACAATGAAATGAAAACACTCAGCTTGGTCCAAAAATGCTACTTATTAGCTAGCAGAGTTAGGCAAAAGTGTGATAATTTCCAAGACTTCAAAGGGGATGGAGAGGAAAAATATCCATTATTTTAAAGGGTGTTTTTCCTTTGTTTTGGATCAATTAAACCACTTCATTTTGCTACTTTCGTATGTTTTCATTTGGACCTGTTGGGTTTTCATATAACACCATTTTAAAAATAAAAGGTTTTGCAGACTTCCCTTCCAAAGACCTCTCACCACATTTTCAATCTTTAAAATATTAGGTAGGCAGGGCACTTCAGCAACCTAGAAACAACTTTTTTTTTTTAAAGTAAAAAGGAAATTTTGTTAGAACTGAGTTACCCTTTTGTAGAGTTGCAGTTGCCAAAAAAAAAAAAAGTTCTTTTTAGAACACAGAATCTACAGCTGAAGAATTTTTGAGGCAATCTAGAGGAGATCACAACAAAAATACCACGTGCCACCACAATAGTTTATACTACATAAAAACTTTCTAAGTAAGACTTCAGAGTCCATTATGCTTTATCATTTAATGCTTTAAAAAAATGTATTATCACCTATTGTTTCCACTGAAGTCTTTAGCAAATTCAGCTGTATTACATTAAATTTTACCTGCTCTTCCTCTTCTCTATGTGATGGAAAGCAAGAAAGCTCTTCTGACTTTCCTTATATCTTTTCATGCTTTCCTTATATTTTTTCATGCTTTTAGAGGACAAATATTTGAATCCTGTCAGTACAGTGACTATTCTCTTTGCTATTTGTGGATGCGCTGCCGCCTACTAGTATAGTGGGTGCTTTGCGAGAGGAAGAAAGAAAAGAACAATACACTTCATAAAGTTACTTCACTAAGTCATAAACCATTCATAAGAGGCTCCATTCATTCTGAAGAGGAATTTAAGAGAATGCTTTAAATATGATCTATATAAACACAGTTTACATAAAGGGAAAAACATTCCCTGTTATTTCACGGTTTCTTAATTTCCTTAATTTTTTTCTTGGTGATGGACCTTGTGAACTGCCTTTTGGAAATCCGAGTGCTACATTCCAAATGGAGTCTATCAACTAGAGCTCCCTGTCCACACAGCTGTTGATGTGAACGTTTGAGAGGCAGATCTTTTTAAAATTATTTGTATTTTAAGCAGAAGCCAGGTTCACAGCTCTGAGTGAACTACAGGTCTCCTAATTCTATTCATCATGACATTTCCTTTTGTTTTGCCTGCTATAGACATCACATTTATCATCCTGTAGTTTTCACAATCTCTTCTGGAACCCATTAAAAGCCCTTAAAACACCACATATAGCACCTTCCAGGCCTCTGGTACTTTTCAACAAGAGCCTCCATACCGCAGCTCACAATTCTGCTGTTTTATCCCTGACATCCATTAGCACTTCCAGGTCACCGCCTGCTCCTGGCCGCTTGTCACTGCTTGCTTTGACAAACTGTTCCTCAACATCTTCTTACAGACATCTCAATTCCAGCCAACAGCCCCTGGTGCATCCCTGACCAAGACAGGTTTGGCTCTGAGCTCTCCGCCATTTTCACGCTGAAAATGAATGTATTTCGCACCTTCCCTACGCCTTTAAAAGACAGTTTCCCAGGGATCTATGTGAAGCGGAGACGCTCCCGTTGTAATCAGTGAAACCTTATCTAAAGCTGTCCACCTGCATGCCAAGACACACTGTGGCCTCCAGGAGTGCTGCTCACAAGATCTACAGGACGCCAGTCTGTAGATCATGTAGATGATGCTGTGGCTCCTACAGCATCGATCCCATTGGCTTCAGGTCTCACCAGAACCTAAATTGAAGACAACCACACGCAGAGCAGAGGGGCATGGGAAGGGAGAGAAGACAAAGAGGCGTAACCACCATTATTGAGGAACTGCAGCTATTTTTTGCCGCTGTACAGATATCCAAACCCCCTCTGAAACTTTCCGAGTTCCTGACCTCCCTGACTGCCAGCGCCAACGAATTCCACAGATCACTTCTGGAATGGAAATGTGACTGATGGCCAGAAGCATTACTAAGCAGAACGCTCCCATCAGCCATAATTCAACAGGAGCAATCCTGCCGTTTAACCATTAACAACATCTCTATTTCTATTATACAGGTATGTGGCAGCAACATTTGTCTGAAGCGAGGCTAAAATACAAAGGACAGACTTTTGAACATGACTTCTTAGAATATTTAGCTGGAAATCCCCGATTCCTTATAGTCCCTGCAGATCTCAGCACTCCTTTTTACTTCCTCCCCCCCTCCTTTTTTTTTCTCCCTAAATCTAACTTTGCCTTCCCACAGGTGACACATTTCATCCGAGTTTCATTCGTTCTGCTTTTTTACAACCCATTAGCTTGCTTGCAGTCAATTAGCAACTGGCTTTCTGCACCTTTTAGTGTACAAGTCAGTGCAGAGGAAAATTTAACAATTTTTTTAAAAAATGGACATATATGAACTCGAAAGGAATGAAGACGATCTCTAAGGGAACGGGCCATTTGAGGAATACTTTTGTAAAGACCAGAACTTGTCCACACAAGGTACAGCTGCTATTTTGTGACTCTTAGCACAGAAATGAGCACATGAATTAAATTACTTGATCACACTGGTTCAATCTAAGGATACCTGCAATAATTTACATAATTCCTATCTCTGCTCTTTCTGTAGGCAATTTAGGACAATGTGTAATGCTTTTAATCAGCCTTTTATTAGTATCCTAAAAGTGAAATCTTCCCAAAACAGGTTGGGAAGCAATATAAACTCACGTACAATTAGCTCAGTTTAAAAATGTTTTCTCCTAATGGGATTATGTTCTGTAAATGATCTTGTTGCTATGGCAACTACCACAAAAACCGCACCATGTTTTCAGCTCAATAGCAACTATTGCACCTGGGTACCAGCCTTTCTCTCTGTGGTTTATGGGTTTGCTTTTCAGACATTAGTGAGGAAGCAAAAACTGTGACCTAGAAAAGTTCAGGCATTGTTTCAGCTACACTTGCAGGTAGGATTGTTAACAGTATTTCTCCCATGTATTTTCTTGGAATTAAATTCAAATAATCTTTATTCATCAAGCTGAAAAAAAAAACCTGCTGCTGGGGGGAGTCTGCGCATGTGTCTGCAGGGAAAATAGAAAAGCACGTTGCTTAATTTTCATGGCATCCTAAAAAACGAGTCGATAAATTGCACAGTGATAAAAAATTAACTTACTGTTTCAAAAAAAAAGGTGGTAGAAGGCTGGGACCAGTATCAGCAATAGCCAGCAAGGACCAGTTCTGTGTGGCCAGAAACCTGCCTTCAAAAATGATCGTATAGAATCATTTTGGTTAGAAGAAACCTTTAAGATCATCAAGTCAAACCGTTAACTGAGCACTTCCAGGTCACCACTAACCCATGTCCCTCAGCACCACATCTGCAAGATGAAACACCTCTCTCAAGCTTCTCCTACCCACTGGAGCCAAGGAGGCATCACAGAGCATGGTGTCATTTCCTCAGCCTCCATTCTCTTGAGAGTTGATGCTGGAAACGCAAGGGAATGAGGAATTATTTTTAACAGTATCCAAAGTAAGATGAGGTAAAAATAGCTCCTTTTGACTTGTCAGTGTGTTGCTGACTTGCAGTTGGAGTCCGATACACTGACTTAAGTGACAGAAAGGAGTGTCAGGCTGAAGAAGGAAATGTGGGCGAGCAGCAAACAGAAGTTACATGGTGAAAGTGGAACCTACCACTGGAGAAGATCATGTAGGAAACCCTAGCAACATCCACTTCCCCATCTAACCTTTTAATTATACCCTCACTGAAAAGGAGGGTATAATCCCTCCCTCCTGAAGGAAGAGAAGATGCTGCATTTGTAATTTTGAGGGGCAATCAGATGCAACAGCGATGGATGCTGAGTTCAAATCTAGATAAGACTGGGTTCTGCTCCTCCAGCACCCTTTCATTTCTGCCTTATCAAAAGCTTATCATTCACATACCGTCTCAACAGGAAAATTATGTCCCTTTTCTTTGCAGAAAAGCGGACATAAATCAACACACTATTTGCAAACTGAAGACACCCAACAAGGTGTACAACAACTTCTTCAAAAGGCTCCTTACGCAAAACAAGAACAAACGCAGGGTCTGATAAAGGCCGAGAGGAAGGTTTTGCTGGGCAAAGAAGAATGACTAGTCTATTCGGAGGAGAACAGAGGCAAAAGGCACGAGAAAAGGGGAATACTGCATGATACTGTACCAAAGAGAACCCGTGGATTCAATCCAGTTAAAAGAGACGTTTTATCTACGGGTGTTGAGAGCCTGCAAGTAAAAGCCTGTGAGCAACGTGACCTCTCAGCAATAGTCACACCTGGGCACAACTTCTTCACACACAACTTACGCCTTCCCCCATCTCCGTGGCCACTGAAGCCCCAGGAGCGTGGGGCAGCAGCCCCTGCAGATAAGCAGTCAGGAAAGTGATCCAAGAAGTATATTCCCTTTGTCATGAACATAAAACTGTTATTACCAAGCCACGGTGCCAAAGTCCCTCAATGTGAATGCAGAGAATTAAACCCTACCACCAAAGAGGGATAAAAAGTAGAGATATATCAATAACTAATTTTTGGTTCACTTCTGTTCTTGTAAAGCTGATGGAAAAAGGGCTACTTGGAATATTATCCAGTTTTTCTCACTATCCATGAGAAGTAAAGCAAAGAATGGTCCTAAACAAATATCTTAGACAGGAATAGCCTGAGCTCTCTGCAGTTGTTTTATCTGCTGGCTGAAAACTAGTGTTAAATTCTTAAGAATTACAGAAGGATTATGAAATGCCAGGTCTAATGTAAGCAAGTAGCCACCCGCTCTGGCATACTAGTCACCCGAAGGCAAAAAGATCAAATGACACTATATAGGCGTGAAGGATTTTTCTCATAAAACACGAATCCTATGGATTACCCTGGACTTCTGTACCCTAATACAGAATAACTGCATGAGACAGCAAAGTATTCAGGCCCAGAATGCACTGAGAGATGAGCAATGGTCATTATCTCTACAGTGACATTCATTAAGACAGACAGAAAATGATTTGTTGCCAGGGATTATTGCTCACTCATTCCCAAGGTTTTTAGACAATGGCAAAGAAGGGACGTTTTCTGACTGTCAACTTTTTCCCAAGAAATGAAAGCGGGGAAAAAAAAAAAAAGACAAAGAACAGTTCAGGGGGAAGTGAAATGCTACATGCTGGGGTCATTAAGTTTTCATTCTGTGCATTAAACATTAACAAATAAACTAGAATGTAAACAGCAATGAATAGAAGAAAAATTGTTTTGTTTTCACAAATCTTATTTAATTCTCAGACAGGACATTTTGCTTCTGAAATATTTAATTTAGAAGTTCTTGATAGTCTCTCAAGTTATCAAATACCAAATGCTAATTAGATCATAAGACTTAACTAGCTGGACTGAAATGCCAAAAAAAGTAAAGGTTATTTAATCATCAAAGCCGTAACAGTTCCACTCTGAAAAGAGCTCTTGTAGACTTCACCCAAGCTAAATCAAACTGCAGCAATTCCTGAATCGAAAACACTGCAGGATGAACGTTCACAGTCATGCAAGCATCAGAAAACTGAGGCTTTACTCTAAGCATCTCCTAGGACACGGGAGAAAACCATCAGTTCATTGCTCAGCCCTGACCCCCTCCCAATTTTTGTACATATTGAAGAACACAAGTTAGACTTTAAATCTCGCCACAGAACTCCATCATATGGAAGCCACTCAGAAGACTAAGATCCTGCTGTCACCATGGACTGTTGTAACTGACCCCAACTGTAGGCTCTCCTAATTTCATAAAAGCAAGTAGAAAATGAACATAATGTTTCCATGAGTATTTTCATTTCAGAAGTGAAGTACGGAAAGTGTTCTCTAGAGATAGACCCACATGTTGCCACTTCTCCTGTGCTGTGATCTTCCTTTCTCATATCAAGACCAACTCAAAACTCCTCTTTCAAGCCAAAGTGGCCACGACCTTGACTAAACTAAAACCTCGTTCACAAAACCCTGACATTTTAAAAACTGAAAAAATTTTCTCATAGTGCCTCAGAAAAATCCTAAAGTCTTACGTGGTTTGTCAGGAAAACCAGAAGCGAGTGTAGGTGTATGGCTGAGCTCTGCCTTTCCAGTGTCCAACTGGAAGGCTGAACTTCAGAAACCATCACTAGAACCCAACACCAGGCTGCTGACAGCTCTGTGACTGATCTCTGTCAGTCTCTCAACAGAGCTCCTTTGACTCTGTAGAATACCTTGAATATTTACACCCAGTGGAACAGATTATTCCACTCCTTGCTTTCCCATCTACCCCCTTCAGTCACAACTTTCCCATCTCTTCACTTTGATCTGAAAAATTCCTTGTAAGTAACTGTAGGGACATTCCTATACAAAAAAAATCCATTTAATGATCTGGTTTTCCACTGGGAGCCCATGCTGTCAGAAAAATCTTTACCATCTCTAAAAACGGTCCCCTGACACCTGGTTACAATCCTCCAGGGAGAGAATCATCAGTGCGAGCAGAATCTCAGCTCTGTCCAGCTTCTCAGAAACGTGGAATCTGGGTCTTCACAACCGATGCACAGTAAGCAGAGACAAATGACTGACAGGCACATGTTCCCTCAAAAAAAGAAAACAGGCAAAAAAGAAAATAAAAGAAAGTTTATTTGTCTTTCTGCATCCCTGAATCCTAACAGCGGTACCTGCGTGTGCCACACGCTGTCACTCCGCCACCTCTGCAACATGTCATGGAGGACTTGGATCATCTCTGATGGACGTCGGCACATGTCCCACCGAGCGTCTGACAGAATGATCTGCTCGTGATTGATGCCGGCCGCTTGGAAATCATTTGGCTCCAACAAACTGTTCTTAACAGTTTGTTTGACGTATTTGATAGGAACTGGGAGGGGAAAATAATAATTTAATAATACGACATGCCAGAGCTGACTCTTTTTCTTGTTAGGAAAGCTGTGCTTTTACCATGTACATTGCTGGATTAAAACAAACAACTAAAGCTCAGGTCTAGAGCGATGTCCCAGCAATGCGTGAAGTGGTCCCAGCTGTATGGAGAGGCCACCAGATCATTGACTCCAACTGTTACCCCAGCACTACCAAGTCCACCACTAAACCACGTCCCACAGCAGCACATCTGTTCTGTGGGGATTTTTTTTGTTGTTCTTTTAATTTTTCAGTTGTTGTTTTCATTCTTTCATGCACTTTAGATGTCATTTTGCTTCTCTGGGTTGGTATCTGTAGTGTCAGCGACACCCAGTTGAAGGTCCCCAGGCTGCGAGGTGGCTCCACCAGCCACAGAAAGCTGCTTTTGTAGATGAAGCATTTAATGCACCATTACCTGAAATGATTAAGCATCAACAGCAATATCTGCCCCCAGAACCAGTTTTAAAGTTATAATCTAGTATCTTCAAGAACTGGAAGCTGGAAAACTTGGCTGACAATTTATACAGGGAAAGAAATAATAGGTGAAAGGCAATTGTAAATTCTAACTCTATAATTGCACTTAGGAGGCCTCAGCAGTATCACATGAGAATGAATTTCAGGTAGATATTATTTAAAGCATCTTTTATTTTCTAAATGCCACTGAAGCCGGGCGTTTCACAAGAGCGCTAGTTCCAGTGTGAATTTTCCTATGGGGTAGAACAGGCTGCCCTACGTTGAATTCCAGTAAAACCAGGGAAATAGATAGTTCTTTGAGAGATAGCACATTCAGGAACCCGGTGGCATAAGGTCAGCAAATAGCAAGATATCTGGGCTCTGGCCTCGCTCAGCGGTATGTGTTCAGTCAGTAAATCCACAACTGTTTTCCTGGCAAACTTTACGAAGTTTCATCCTAAATGAAACCTGAGATCATGGGCTAAGCTTGAACAGCCAGGATTTTTGTAGACATTTTCAAAGGGACTCCTGGTAGCTGCAGGTGATGTTTGTCCTTTTGTTTCACGTGTCTAACTGCCTCTTGCACCTGCGTAGGCTTTTGCTCGTGACCAGACAACTGAGCTTTCTGCAGGCTCCACAGATGCCACAACTTTTTAGTGCTTATACACTGAAATAGCTTTTCATTTACTTTACTGCACTTCTCCTCCTGGATTATCAGAGAAAAAAAAAAAAAGGAAGGTGTGTTCCACTGGAACTCATACGCTACAACTCATCTCCCACGACCACCTCAAAGTTAGGGAGTTTTGGACTTTTATTTTTCTGTCCAGAGAAAGCAAGTCTTTAGTATGCAAGAGGACTCCTTTCAAGGTTCTCCTCACTTTGTAGAATAAGTTGTCCTCATTTATCTAGCTGCTCTACCATTCTGCTGCGGTAACGCAAGTTGGCCTCCAGGTTTTCAATACATCACAGACCACGCAGTGCTAGAAGCCAGGAAAAGCACTGCTTTCAACTATTTCCCTGCTAAATTATGCATTAATTGTAAATGCTGATAACTTTGGGGGAACTTGCAAAAATATTGTGTGTTTTTCTACATTGTTAAGGCAAGGTTATAGCTGAGGATTGTTATAGCAAAAAATTCAAGTTTTCGTGTTCCTGCGTGTGTCAGACTCAAAAGAAGCGCTGTCTTCTCATCTAAGACAGCTGCTGGTACTTCACGTGTGCAGGCACAGCCAGAGAAGCCCCTGAAGGAAATCCATTCGGTGTCAATCTTCTTTTTGAGTGTGGAAGAGCCATCCCTCGAGGAAGTACTCCTGCACTCCCGGCCTGCTTATTTCACAGGAGATAAAACCCGAGAAGTCCTAATCCCTTCCACTCAACAGCTCATTTCTATTACCAGCATCACGCTTGCGGCAAATGGCTTCTAACAAGAATAGTTACAACCTGCCCCTGGAGGAGGAGGATGAAATAGGACGAGACGCTGAAGAACAAAGTGGGGCTGGAGAACAGGCGCAAGGAGAAAGATTGCAGATGTCCAGTCCCTCGCAAGTATTCACAGGCACAGGACCCTTCCTGACAGACGGGTAATTCCTGGAGTACATGGAGTATCTGACCTTTGGGAATCAAGCCTGGCATGACTGATAAGACAAGCGTTAGGCTTAGAGGAGAGGTGACAAGAACAGAAGAGACTTGACTTGGAATCTTCATGGATAGTTTAAGTGGATGGAAAAGGAAGGAGATAAACAAGGCTACAGCAATACAAGACTATCAGAAGGCAGGAAGAGGAACATTAAGGGAAATGAAACACTCTACAGGAGTGGAAATTGCCACAAACAACATATTGAAAAAATGCAGTTAAAATTGGACAAATCTGAATTGCCATCCTAGAAATTAAGAACCAAAATTATAGATCCAGCAGCAAATATTTTATACCTCTAAGTCTGTGATAGTAGATGGAAAAAAGCACATTTAGGCATTTTAGTTGATGAGGGAAAAGTTGTGTGAGTCTTACAGTCTGACTGCAAAGATAAAAGACCTTGAAATGAATTCTGAAGGTAAACAATTACAAATGCGCTAAGAAAAGAAATGTAATACTACATTTTGGGTGTAGACTGCATCGAACTATTACCTTTTTAGCTAATGAACCTGATTTTCTACACGAAGAGAACACTACATCAATAAAACTCATTGGACTTTGTCCAGAAATAGGTGAATGTGCTCAATATTCTGTGAGAAGGCAGCAAAGAACAGATAACGCAAAGAATGGCTGGAGAAACCATCATTACACCTCATTCATGTTATACTTTTGCTTTACTATTTATAATCTTGCAAATCCTTAAATGACAGCTGTCAAGAAAAAAACCAAAACAATCAGATATCTGCTCACAATATGCAACTAAAAGTAAATGCTCTGCTCTGCGTGGGACTACTGGGTTAGACTCTACCAGAATATGTCACAGAACTGCAAAACCACATAATGAGTAATGAGATAATCAAGAGATGACTGCGAGTGCCATTCACCAACCCAGATTACCGGGAGATAAGACACTGAAACAGGAATAAACCAACGCTTCTCTCCAGAAACTGTGCGTGGAGCCCAATGCCACAAATAAACGGGAACACAGACCCTGAGGAGCATCCCAGCAGACCACTAAGGCTCCAGCAAGACCCAAAATGGCCCTTCAGGAATGCCGCCGGCAGCAATCAGAGAGACTCTGGCATATTTAGCAGCTGTCACGGTTGGACTCGATGATCTTAAAGGTCTTTTCCAACCTCAATGATTCTGCAGTTCTAAGATATTTGGCCCCATTTGGTCCCCCTCTCACCTGATCCTTTGCTGCTTTCACAGCGTATGCAGGGGGAAATAAAATCCATCCGGCCCACGATGGCGCAGGCTACAGGGAAATTAAGGAACTCATTTGGAATCACCGTGTTTACAAACAGTGGACCAGTTTCCAGAACCCTTTAGGGAGCTGCACTTTTAATGACACTTTTAAATACAGCGAAATAGGTTTCTGAAGGAAAAGCAATAGTTGTCCTGAGACTGTACGGCGTGGGTGGGAGCAAATGGCAGCCCTGTGAAGAACGGAGCAGCTGCTGTCAGTTTGGCACAGTTATGCAGTATTTAGCATATATCACCCCTGAGGATGATTATCTTTCTGTCATGAGCATAAAAGACAGATAACTCATGAGGCAGTTGAATGTCTTTCTCATAAGCGGTAGGGAGGTAATGCACTGATAACTCTTTGGAGGTTAAATATATTTATTCTATGGGCATGAGCTTTTATGATTATGGCATTTGAAAGGGGCGGATATTGTCTGAAATCCTGATTTTTCATTTCTCTGCCTGTTTGGGCGAAGCTTTTTATTATATCTGCATTATGCTTGCCACAGAAGAACACAAGAGTAATCCAGAAGCGGCAGTAGAAAGAAGCACTGGATAAGCATATATATTTCTTTATTAGGCTTTACGGTGCAAGTACATGCCCCTGTTTTCTGTGGGTAGCGATGTGGATGAAAACTCGCCCAGGGTTTAGCAGAACAGACAACTGTTATGAGCTCTGTCTTTTGTTCTTGTGGGAAATCAGCAACAAGCAAGAAATGTTAAGGTAGAAACGACGAAGCGGTACAGTTTCCCTAAATCCCTCAAAACTCCATTATTTTTTCTTCATTCCATAGCGATGTAGAGCTCTGAAAGGAGTGACAGAGACAGTTCACACTGTCCTGACCATCCCAGGCCAAGCACAGCCCAGCAGGAACCACGTCTAGAAGAACTAATTCCTTCAGGACTTCATAAACCTAATGCCAGTTCACACATAACATTCATTAGGAGGTATTTGGACATTTTCTAGAATTCTCAGAAGCTCGGGCCCTAAGTGATTTATTTTGTGAAATATGAGCAACTCCGAGCCAACCCTTCACTCATTAAGCTAAAGCAACTTCTTCTGACGAGGTGCATCGTCAGCTAATTAGCCTCTATCAGGGACGCTGGGTTTCAGACTCTTTGGCGTAATCACACTGTTAACTTTTAAAACAAATTCCAAGCACCTCTACACAGCAACACGGCAGCTGAGACAGCTACAAGCACCAGTGGGATGCTCTTCTTTAAGGGGTGATTCATTTCAAGTTTGGCTCCCAGTCTGAAGGGACTCTTCCCTTTTTTCTTTCAGGAGAGCCCAGGGATTTAAGCCTCATAAATTGGGCACCTGAGTTGGACGGTAAAAGTTAAATAGGAATGAGTGGAATTCAGCTGTAACCTTCCTGTTCAGAAAGGTCCATTAATTATTCACTGGTCTTTGTTATCATCTTAATCTAAAACCGCACTTTGCAGGAATAAAATAGCAATACACAGGTTCTTTACTCATTCTATCTTACACAGCCTTCAAAAGCTATGTTCATTTGACCCTTAATATAAGCAACTGTTGAAAAAGAATTTTAAAACATCAGCAAGTATTTTTCACAAAAATTGCCCAACAGTTGCTTTTGGGTAGAGGGCAAAGAGATTAGAGAGATAAATCCCCCTTCACTTCCTTTCTTGTGCATTATATACTGCAACACACAAAAAATTTACAGTAAATTGCTTGTATGTTGAGCTGAGAAAAAAAAAACCCTGCTTAAAATTCTGATAGAGTGATTATTCTAACTGCTGAACAGCTGACAGATTCATCCATACAATGCAGCACTGTCACTCAATCAAAGAAGTTTTATAATCCCCTTTTGAAAGCAATAATTTCCTAAATTCTGTCAAAGATCGATCTTTTTCCTCTCAGAGTTTATAAATTATCCCTATTACAGCATTTTTTTTGTTTCATATTAAAAGACCATTAATTATATTACTGGGAAAGCAGATCGAACAGGACCATGAAAGGAAAGTAAGACAAAAGCAGTCTGAGAGATGCTCTGAATGCCTCGCTGCAGCACGGGACGGGGAAAGCATCTTCACTCCAGCTCCAGGCAGGCACAGCCTGGGAGGATATTCTCCAGAAAACCAGGATAACGGGTGTTACTTGGGACTCAGGTAGCTCTCGTGAGCAACTATATCTGCCTCGAGCTCACATTTCTACTCCATTTTTGACAAGTTGCATTAACAAGCATATAAACAACAACTTCTCAGGAAATTTAAAAGAAAAAAAGAGACCAATTATTTCTTTCACAGCACTTTTGCTGAATTGTTCCATCCACTGCTGCAGATTTTTAATTAGCACAGCCCAGCTCGTCACTGCTCCGTGACGCCCAGTCTAGTACAGCTATGGCTGAGAAATGGGGATCAGAATCTTTCCTTTTCCTGCTTTTAGCCTTTAATTCTAAAGGTCTTTAATTGTAAAGCACTCAAATAAAAGGCTGTTTCTTGATATTCACATATATACTGGCTGTTATTTGTCTCAGTGTTCAGCCGGTCCCTGTCTCTCATTTCACAGAGAGCTCTGACACCCAAAGCTGTGTGCTTCTTGGGGCTTTTTTTAGAGAATTTGTCAAGGCTCTTGGTGAGATGACATTAATATTTAGTTTTTCATACAGCAGCCAAAATTAGAAAGAGCTAAACCAACCCCTCAACCCCCTCACCAAACTCCGCATTCAAAATCAGTTTAAAAATAATAACCTACAGGAGTTTAGCTCCCATTATTTTAAGGCAGAGTGAACTCCTCTTGTCACTCAGGGGACGCCATCGGTGTAACATCAGGAGCTGAGTCAGGCTACTTTATAGACTCATAGAATCGTTTGGGTTGGAAGAGACCCTAAAGACCACAAAGTCCAACTAACACAGATCTAGAGCGGGCATGTGATGCTTGCAAGACTCATCAAGGCATCAGTCAAAGAAAAAGAGGGTGGGTAAGAGGGCTCATGGTCAGCTCTGCAATAGGGCAAGAAGCAGCGCTGAAGAGGGGAAAGGTCCAACAGCTTCAGGTTTCAACCTATCTCAGGTGACAAGAAAACTGCCCAACTTCCAAGGCGGCAGAGACATTTAAAGGTATCTGCTGGGCTCTCGGTGCCGCTCTTGGGAATCGTGAGGGTTCTGCATGCTGCTGACAACCTGATGCAGAAAGACATTTCTGTTCAAGTAGATACTTAAGCATAAGATTAACTAGTCAGCAATTTCCCATGGAAAAAAAATAACCAAAAAAATAGTTTGTGCATTTTATTTTTCCCATTTTCTCCAGGAAATATTTTCTTCAGCTGAAATATTTTAAGAATCAAATATTCAAATATGAAAGCAACCCGACATGAGTTGTCACGGAGGCTCCTTTCTCTTCTCTTACCTACAGTCCAGGCTCACTGCTTAGACCACTCTGCTCTAGCCCCAGCAATGAGATGTTTCACAAAAGGTCTTTAACCACAAGCGCTGCTAAGGGAGATGCAGTCTAGCGAAGGAGCTGTGTCGGGAGATGGGGAAGGGCATTCCCAGGAGGCAGGACGGTAACTCACCACACAAGGTTCAACCCTGAATCCATGCAAAATGTGAACGTGTTAAATGAAATATTTGTAAATATTCTGTGCAACATTCGGTACTGGTTTGGCTTTTTTAAAGCTTATTAAGAACGTAAAAAAAACCCCTACGTAATCCATAGAACAGAAATTCTAATAAATACTGACCTTTTCACTTCATCGAATTTCATTCCTTTGACTACTGAAGACTCAACCATATACTTTTATGCTGCCTTAATCAGAAACCCATCTTCTTAATTGTAGGCAAATCATGTATCAGTCCAGCCTCTGAGATACGCAGAGCATTATCAAATCCTATTCTATTCATTTATTTACAGCAGTACAGCTTCCCCACATTTTACTGCACTGGCTGAACCAAGATACCAAAGAAAACCTTGCACTTAACCTCTGAATTTTTGCACATAACTTCTGGACAGTTCCTTTGCTCTCACTCCAACTATTATGAATATTCTCAGCACGTAAAACTAATCAAGAATATAGGACAGGCTTTCGTGATTCCTAAAGCTTCTTCTGATATTTACCATTTATTCTGTTACAAAAGTCACAAGTGAACCACTATTTCTGCTTAATCCAATTCCTCCTTTCCTCACCATTGCAAATGTAGATGTGGACAAATTAACTGAGCCATTTGGAAGATGTGAAAGATTCTTATTTTTTCTGAAGAAATTCATTCTAATAAAATAATGCTGATGAACCACAAAAAAATGAGATTATGCCAAGGCAGGGTCAACAATACTTATGCCATTCTCCAAAACCATTTTCTAGTACATTCAGAAAGTCCCGGTGATGAAGATTTCACAACCTCTCAGGCATCAAATCACCATCCTGCCTGTATTTACAAACACAGTGCTCTTGACATTCAGGGTTATTTACCCATCAAATTAGATTTCCAGCAAACTACCCATTTCATCCTGCTTGGATTATCTGCCGCTGCCTTCTGCCTTCAGCCCTAGTTGGGGCGGCCGAGTTTTTCTTCCTGATATGATGCACTGGAAAGCACTGTGGGAACAGGAGGACTGGAGGGCTCTGCCGTGTTTGGTGGGTGCAGATTAAAGGAATCACCACGCAACAAAGTTTTTGGCTTTAACCCAACAAGAAAACTTCAGCCATGAGGGTATAAAATGATAGTTAAATTAGTGAATGATAAAATGAGCTCAGCTGCAAAAATCCAACCCTGTCTAACTTGAGACAAGCTGATGTTCCTCACACACACACACGAAATAAAGACTACGGGCTGTCTACACAGGTATTAGACTGAATTACTGGTGCAAAACGGCTCCTCACATGAATACAAAATTATTTTAAGTCAGAATAGTTTCTGTGACTTGGAAGTGAATCAAAGAAAACTGAATTAAGTCAGGTTTGTTTTCTTTTTCCAAATGAGAAAGGCCTTGCATTACTTTAATCTGGTTTAATTAATCTGACTTACATCAATGAGCCTGGATTAATTAGCCAGAGAAGACAAGCTCAAAATCCAGGTTTCGCTGAATCAGCAATTGCACTAGCACAACGGAAGTAGCTCATTTTAAATATACAGACTATGATGATAATCCCACTAGCATTCACTATTATTATTATTATTATTATTATTGCTCATACCTGACGTTAGGCACAGGTTTAAGTGCTCAGACAAAGCAAAAGCAGGAGGGAAGAAGAATAAGATTTTGTAAAGCAGGTACTGGAAAGGAGCATAAAATAGAATTGCCATCAGACAAATGAAACATCAATATTGCTTTGTAAAGCAAATGCTTCTTTAGCGTGAGATGGAGCAGCTCCATTAACACATGAATAAGTCTTCATAACATTACACTGCTCAAACGACAACAGTCGCACCAGGAAAGCTTAACATACGTGCTCTTCTCTTTTAAAATTGACTCACGTTGCTTCTGTTTGCATCACTGGGCAGTGATGTGCAGATGTGCCCCTCCACAGCCCAGCTGCCTGGTCAGCGTAGCACTTGCTCCAGCTGGAGGTTACTTTCTCCCAGAGAGCGTGGGAGTCCCTGACATCGGACGGAACTTGTGTCTCTCCTTTAAAGCTGCTTTGCCTGCTTCAGGCGACCTCGGCCTCAAGTGGGTCACCCAGAACACGTAACTCACCCAGTTTAGTCAGTGGAAGTTAGAGGAAGTGGATGATACAGGGCAAAAAGTGGTGAGACAAGAAGGATGCTGATATTTTTGCCGTGTCCTGTCCCAGCTTTGCTCAGATGAAGGGAGCACAGCTCCCTCCTACTACCTTTAGTTATCCCTGACCTGTGTTGGAGAAGTGAAAAATTTTTTAGACCTACTAGTCTATGGCATAATAGCCTTTTCCAGGCCAGGGCACCCTGACTGACTTGAATTACATCAGAAGGACTCAGCAGTAACTAGAGGTCAATCACGAGATGATGGAGGGAATAACATCTTCACACAGCCAGCGACAGCTGGAACAGGACACCAGAACTGAGCCCAGGTAGAAAGGGTCAGCTAGAAATGGACATAAAATCACACAAAACGTTGCACAAGCATTCCTGGTTTGTCCAAGAAACATCCACAGAAACTACCTGATTATGAACAGCCAAAAGCGTGCAACAGAAACCCATTTACAAAGGTGGGGTGCAGAATGAGATACACTTCGGTGAACCTACCCAGACCTCCTCCTTCCAGCTGCTTCTGTCCCACCATCTTCTCCTCTCCCACAACGAGGGCAAGAGTTTCTGCCAGCTGTGACTCTCTGCTGTTTCTCTGGTGGCCAAAAACACTGGCCTTTTTGTGCCCGCGCCACTTCATCCGGCCCGACTCTGAGGCAAACAGCACTACTCCTAGGCCAGAAATACCTCCTTACGGGGTTTTGCTCCTGGTCTTCCCCTCCTTACGGGGTTTTGCTCCTGGTCTTCCCCTCCTTACGGGGTTTTGCTCCTGGTCTTCCCCTCCTTACAGGGTTTTGCTCCTGGTCTTCCCCTCCTTATGGGGTTTTGCTCCTGGTCTTCCTCTCTGATGTGATATTCAACTACACTCTTTACTTGGACATCTTGCAACCTCATTTCTCTTCTCAGGAGGAATCACGAGTCTTAATTTGCAGCTAAGTCCCCTTTAACCACAGGGCAAATATCAACCAGTGACAAAACGAGAGAAAGAGCAAGTTGGAGACGCTGAAGTGCCTGTGGAGGGAGAAAAGCCAAAGTACCGGAGAGCTGAGGACAGCAGTTCCAGCACCATTAATACATGCACGGTCTTGAATGTAAGCGCTAACGGCATGCAATGAAACCGAGCTGTCTGGGGAAATCAAGCAGGACACACTTCGCACCACCACAGCCTTCGTCTAGAGTTTAATTTTCCTCTATACCACTCACAAAACCCTTTCGCTGGGTCTCAGCACTTTCCCTTGGCTTTATGAGTTACTCCTGCAGCTCAGGTGAGACACATCATTTTGAAACTCATCCCAGGGACCCCCTCAGTGCGTGCAGGGGCAGAAACTCCACAGCTACATCAGCTTTCCCAAACCACACACGGCAGAGGATAAGTTAGAAGCACCTTTTCCTGGACTGCTAAGCCATGCAAATATTGGTCGTGCTTAATTCCTGCCCAAACCCTGGCAGTTCTTGGAAAGAAAAGGCACTTCAGAAAGGCATCGTGGTTTATGCAGCGTTCCTTTACTACCCAAACTTTAGCATACCGACAAAATGACTTTCTTGAACCGCGCTGGTTAAATATTGGTAGCAGTCTGTTATTTAATGATAGGTTCTTTGCATGTAGAAGCTTTAAGGTTTTTCACATTTATTTACAAGGGAAAGGCTGTCATTCCAAAGATATGAAGCCACCTCCCCTCAAATACATAAAAATTGTCTCCTATTTATTGTTTGGTAATAAGTGGCAAAACCACTTAGCAGAACACTCGCTTAAACCTCTCAAGGTATCACCATTTACACACAGTTCCAAATTATTTCCTCCGTGAGCTAGTTTATGCTTAATAGAATTTGACACTCCTAAATGCTCTGCTGCAACACTATCAAGGTACAGAACTAATACAGATAATTACCCTTACAAAGTGGAAAGTACTTCTGAATGGACTCATTGAACCATCAGAGTATAACTGTTGTGGAAGACTTTTTGAAAATGCAGATAAAATTGTAACAGAAGACAGGCTACTAGAAAGAAACACAGTGTAATCTCTTCTAATTTACATCTTGCAAATCATCGTTTAGCCCAGGAGTTGAAAATGCGCTATTGAGCATCATCCAAATATTTACAGAGGTTTAAATAGAACAGCTCATGTCAGAAGATCTTCTGCTGGCATGAGTTGCCTTCACCTCGCAAAGTTAATGGAGCTAAAACTGTTTTAACGCCAGCTGAAAACTGACCCGTGTTCTCTGTAACTATTCAAAGCAGCCAGGTTTATAAAGAGAGCTGAATTATTTTACTGGACAAGATGGATAAGCTGGATGAGTTTTCAAGCTTCTTGGGAGTTTTCTTCTGACTTTACACTGTTGCTCCTCCGCTTGCTGCTGTAGTGATTACAGTCTTGGCTCTTTCGTTTGTCCTTGGTGAATTCTGGCCCGCTCAGCTGTAAATATAACTTGCTCCTTAATTAGGGAGAGCTTCTAGGTAAACACACCAGATCATTTTCTGAACCTGAAAGCTAATCTGTTTTTTCCAGCTGTATCTACTAATCTAAAAAAAAAGTCCATTCTTACAAAGTTTGTCTCTCCTCCATCCTTTAGCAATCACGATATTGCAAGATCACCAGGAGAAAAGGTTTCTGTTAATGCTCTTACAGCATTAACTAATTTATGTTGCAGGCTACAGACCCAGCTTTTGCAAGGCAAGGAGGAGTATGACCCTGCAATTAAAAATCTGGTGTTCCTCTGAAATACGAGAGACATTGTGAAAGTAAAATCAAACACAGAATGACAGAATTCACCTCCTCAGGGGTTGGTCAGGCATAATTTGGACCTGTGAATCCATCCTGGCCATCCCAAGTCACCTTCTTCCCTTTCCCACGGCTGGAAATAGCTTCACATAAGGATTGCTCCACTATCATCCCGGACTAAGGTAACGTTGACTGGCCTTAGTTTCCTGCATTGAGCCCTTCCTGAAGACGTGTGTGATGCCTGCCTCTCTTTTTTTTTTTTAATTTGTTTTTAGCCCTCCCCAGTTGCCATTACCTTTCAAAGGTGTTAGAGAGTGGCCTCAAAATGACATTGGCCAGCTCCTTGAGATGCATCTTATCTGCTCCCATGGACTTGTCTGTGCTCAATTAGCTTAAGCACTCACCGGATAATGCTTCTCTCCCTCAGGCCCTGCTAATAAACCCAGGAAACTTAAAGGCCAGAGGATGGATTTTACCAGTGAAAAAATTAAGCCAAGGACTGAGTACCTCAATCTTTTCCCTCTAATTTGTCATTATGTGCCCTGGCCTGCAGAGTAGCTGGCTCACATTTTCCTCAGCCTTTCTTTTGGTGCTGATGTACCGGAGAATTTCTTGTCACCATTTAGAATCCTTGCTGGTTTCATCTCCAGCTAATCTGAGTCCATCAGAGAACACTAGGATTTTTCATATTTTGAGATGAGAGGATACATGAGTGTGCACGTGTTTAATGTCAGCTCTTGGTTCAAGCAAGGAAAGATTTTCTTTTGTTTTGCATTTGCAGTTGAAGGTAACTGCTCCCCACCAACTCAGATTAGAACTTCTTGAGTCTCTCACATGGTTCCTCGACTTTCTCTTTGGCCAGCGTCGTAGTCAGGTGGAAATGGAAACACATAAACTCCTTCAAGAGATGTAAAAAGGGTAACTGCCTCCAGACTATATAAATCACTGTTGTGTACAATAGGGAATTATGTAACTACCACTTATTTCTTCATTTAAATGGTCTGTTCACTCATCTTAATATTTTTTTCTTTTGGAGTAGGGAAATCAGAAGAAAGAAGATGCTAATGCCATGTGCCCTTGCTATACACACATACTCTCCACGACGACGCTTGGAGCCCGGCATTATCCAGAGGTATTAAGCAGAAGCCTGGAACCGTAGGCAGTCTTGCATAAAGAGTTAGAAACGCTGTACTCTTTTAAAAATCAATTTACCACTGTGCTCACCAGGGTCTCTGGAGAGAGACATCAGGCCAGACCCAGAAAAGGTTATTGAATCGTCGTTTCTCCAGCAATGGTTTTCAGTTATAAACAAAGCAAGGGCTCCCTTCTGCAAATGCGCAGACGCACCACTACACAGGGAGGGGGAAGACTAACCGACTAATGGGTGAGGTCTTCTTCACCTCACGGGGTCAGCGGCTTGACTTAACTTTCAGGTTTCCAGGCTATGACCAAGTGGAGCTAAACACCCTTTCTTCTCAGAAGAAAAAGAACTAAAACTGGATCAATGCGATTAAAATAAAGCAATGAATGAGTCAAAGTGGATTGTGGCAAAGCGTGTCCGGGAATGACCACTTCACACCTCACGGCTCTGAGGAACTCCTGCAGTATTTAACCTGAATGATGGAATGTATCAGGGCAGATGTGTAAAAAGGAGGAACAGAAAGGACATTGACCAGGGAATAAGGTGGCTCTTAGTGGTATTTGACCTGAGCAGGGAAATGCCAAGAACTATAGGACTTCAGGACCTATGTGGCCGTGAATATAAGAAGGGGAACGCTTTCATTACAGGAAATCAAATCAGGAGCTTTCCTTAGAGACTGGTTGGATGGAAGGAAAAAAAATAATATCCCATAAAATGGTTTAATAAACAAACTCATAGTGAAATAACATTGTTCCCTCCCTCCATGGAGCACATACATGTCAAGCCCATTCCAGAGACAACTGAATGTTCACTTCAACTTCTCATCAGACTTACAGAATCCCCAAATCAGTCCAAAAAAACTCCCCTGATAACTAAGAGACGAGGAGAAAAAGAAGCAGTTGGAGGGCAGAGAATCTTGAAACTGTACAGTGTTAGATAAATAGATCCATCTTACACGCCGTTAGGATTCCGCTGGATGTTGTCTGTATGGTTTAATTAACAATAACCATCCACCCCCCGTTTCGCTGCTAATGTAATCTCAAAAGCACTACACTAATTCCACTTGCAGATTTTATGGTAACATTTTAAATTAAAATACTCTGAGTACACTTAACTACACATTCAATGTGGATTTAATAAGGTGATTATGGGTTCATTAGGTAGCAATTGATTATTAACTCTGTGCTGGCCAACAGATGGGAATATTTGGTAAAGAACGGTGTGTTCCAGAAAAGCACCAGTGTCCACTGTGCTCAGCAGCTGCAGAGATAAAACTCATCTTTACATCTCGCTTCAAGGACCGAGTAACTAAGAAGCAAAGACTCAAAAGCCAGTTGTACTGAAAAGATCACGCAGTAACCCCCAAACCCTGCTGCGCATTCCCTGATACGTTCAGCAAGAGTTGAGGAGCATGCAGAGTTTCTACCAGCAGCTTTCCTCTAAATTTCCTACACCAAACACTATTGATTAATGGTTTAGCCTCTGCAGCACTGATTTATTTTGTCCTGGCTCAAAAAAAAAACCCGGAAACAAAAGCCTTCTGCTTCACCCAGGTGAAAGAGCTTCACAGCTTCATCCTCATACCCTGCTTGTTCTACTCCACGGTTCCGAACTTGGGCTGTAGCACGCTGCTAATGGAATAATCAGGCCCTCGCTTCTAATAAAGTACAACTTTATTAACTTAATTCAAGTAATTCCCTGGTGCCTATGCAATTCTTGAGCTTGCTTACAATGACTTTAACGAGGAAAGCAAATCTTTTGCTAGTTAAGTGCCAAACACGCTTTTTTGTTAAAAGTTTCTCCTCTCCTTTCATTAACAAGCTCCCTTTCCAAAACAGCCGCGTGCACCTAAACAGTGACCTCAGATCAGCGCAGCAACCAGCCTCACACCACCACGGCATGGCACGGGATCAGCCACGTGTTCAGAGATTATTGGTATATCCCATCATTTTTTTCCTCTGAAAAGGAAGAAAACAATCGCTTTACATTCCAGATCAGTTAACTCATTGCCAGAATCTCCTCCTTAATTGTCCCAGTGATAACAAGCAGGACAGTCATCTTAATGTGCTAAAAGACTATGCAAAAACATAGCTCACTCTTTGCATTTTAGTGACCGGGCTTGATAAATTATAGAACACTTGTTAGCTTATAAACATTAATTAGAGGAAAAGCACTGGAAGTGAATGTGAAATTGGGGATCTCAATCCAGACCTAAATTTCACGGCTGCCTCCAGTGAAAGCTGTGGATCAAATAAAGTCTAGTCCCCTGCTTCCAGACTCAGAAGGTTTTCTGCATTCTAATGAAAGAAATTATATGTACTAAAAAGATATGCTTTGCTTTGTAAAAGAAAAGAAAAAGAAACAACAACTACAACCACAAAGAAAATAAATGACCAGCCACCATTTAAAATATATTTCATCCAAATGGATGTCCTAAATTTAAACGTACTTGATAAAAGAAGCCATTAGTGCTTTCGTATCCTTTCTTCTTGGAAAAGAGTCTGTTTTCCAGCTGATCTGACAAACAAAGGAGACTGAAAACAGCCTTACTTTGTTCTTGCCTTTATTTCGTGCATTGTGGATCTGCTGTAACACCCCAAAACCCTTCTTTGTGTCACACTTCAATACACTTGACATCCGTAATAAAGCTCAGGTTATACTTTACTTGTATTAAAACATTCTGCTGCTCTCAGGATCACCCAGCCAAGCTCACAGGCTGGTACTGCCGATATTCCTGCTCTGCTTTGTACAGTAAGTGGAATCGATAAACACTCACCTGTCATCTTTTCACATTTCTCTTGAAGTCAAGACACACGCTGCTTACTGAGCCTCTCAAGAAGAAGGACTTAGACACACACAGAAACCTGTTCTTAATTAGCTCAAGTCTTGCTTTAGGCATTAGCTTAACTAAAAATCCTGCAGCAAACACTTTTGGGCCTGATACTCTGCAGTAGCTCCTCTGAACTCAAGGAGCCATGTCCTCAGGTCATGCAGATCCCCATCGTTTCACTGACATAGCTGAGCTTCACCAACATGCGGAAGTTGAGGAGCTTGCCCCAGGAGCCTGCTGTGCTGTCAACAAGGGTGCAGAAGAGCAACGTAAAATGAGAACGGGAAGCCTTGGCTTAAAACTTTTCTCCGTATTTGCCTCAAAGTTTAAAACATATTTGAAAGGCCTCTTCTAAGACTTCATGAGCAGATTGGACTTCTTTTACTGCTTGGTGCCTTTGAGCAGCATGAAACAGCTTCCATTTAAAACGTGTAATAAACAAAGATAAATCTGCAAAAACCCACAACCTTCCTTTTTGATCAGAGCGAAGGTTTCTTCCCCTCCGCACAAGACATCCTCCCTTCTCCTCCTTCCTTCCACGCTCAGGAAGATGAATCTCTGACCAGAGCAGGTGCAGTGAAAGGGTTCTAGCATGAAGAGCAACGAGGAACTCTTTTTTTTTACAAGAGAAAAATAAAAACCTTGGCTAACCTAACCTAGGCAGCCCAACCTGGCTAACCTAACCTAGGCAGGGCTAAGCCCCGGCCAAGGCTGAGGGGGATACGACTGCTGTCTACAAATCCATCAGGGAGGGAGAGAAAGGACAGGAGAGAATGAGAAGAATTAACCAAAAGAACTATGCTGGTGCAAGAACTAATAGGTATAAACTTGTCAAAACAGGTTTAGACTGGAGATCAGAAAAATGTGTCCAACCCTCAGAGCTATGAGATTTTTTAAATAGCAATGAAGGCAAAATAACCACTTTTTAAAAGGAGTTTGAGGGGTTTCTGTGTAACATTAGACCACAGAGCAGCCTGGGAGGCTCTGAAAACCACAACGTAGGCACCTAAGTGGTACGGAGGGTATGGTTCCAAGCAGCATATTTCAAGTCACAGAAGATGTCAGTGGGGTAATGGAAAAGCCAACTTTTCCCCACACATCTTAGAGATCTCTTCCTGTTTACTCTCAGATAGCTTTATGTTCTTAACTTGCAAAGCTACGTACTAGTGGCACAATCACAGCTGAGTGCCCTTGAATCGCGAGCAACACAAGAAGAGGTGAAGATGGACACGTAAAGCCAGTCAGAAACCATGGACAAGGACAGCTTGCTGACACTGCAACATTCCAAATTCAAGACTGGATCAAGGCCATCCGTCCCTGGAAGGAAATCGTACAGCTAACATTCCCAGCCCATCAGCAAATGGATGCATTGCCAGCTCAATTTGTAAAGTTTGTGTAAAAAGAAAAATAACAAGGACTCACATTCCTGAACAAGGGAAATTGTGCCTAAGGAAACATAACCTTCCCTGCTGAGGCACGCTGCGGGAAGAAACACAAGCCTTGCTCTGGATGCTGCATTCTGGCCTAACCAAGACTTTACATTTCTCCTGACCTTAAAAGAAATATTTTCCACAGGTGAGATGAGCAGATGGACTCAGGCTTTCCACAGCAATGGCTTCCACCAAGAGAACAGAGGGCAGCATGCTACAGGGAAGCCCTCTGCAAGCATGAGGAAACACCTCTCCTACTGGGACAAGGCAATCCAGGACTCTTCTTTAGCAAGCCTTAGTCATGGCACTGCTCCAAAAGTACAACAGCCACTCGATTTAAGCTGCAGCTTCTCTTAAGTTCTATGAATTGAGAGTATGTTGCCTAAGGATGAAGGCACCAGAAGCAGTGTTGATAAGAGGGCAGAGGGAGCCTTGTGCCACACCGTTAATTTGGATGCAGAGCCATTCACTTCTGGCAGACTTAGTGGAATACAGATACAGAAAGGTCAATACAGAGCAGCTAGAGACACTCCTTAAAGACTCTTTCTCTTCCTTTGCAACAGCCCGTCTCGTACTTGCAGGCAGGATTCTGCAGGTGTTGTGGTACACATCTCCCTCTCTTCTCTTATGCTGCATGTCACCAACTAAGACTGAGGATTTAAGTGAACCCCAAACCTGAAATCCAAGTGCTCCCACTCCTAGTAAGTATTAGAGCTAAAATGTAATCTTACGGGCCTCCAAACCTAGAGCCTACTGGCAGCAAAATGTTTATTAACATGCTCTGCCAGGATATCCAGGAGGCATCTCCCCTGCTCCTGAGGTCACATTCTGTGTGACTGTGCTGCCAGACAGCAAGATTAGCTGAAAGCCTGGAAGTGTCATGTCTGAATTCACAGGCTCAAGTATCTTGCAGAGGAGGATTTGAAGAGCAGGTGGTCAGCTCATTAAATCCTGATTCACGTCAGCAGGCCTTCTCCTTCCTCGAGATGCTTCTGCCTGTCCCCTCCTCCCCAGCTCGCCAGGCCGGGGCTGAGCGTGCCCAGCCCTTTGAAATCATCCCAAATGCACTCTGCACGCTTTCGGTCCAGCCTCTCGGCGACAAAAATCTGCAGCTGTTGCAGAGATGACGAGGTAGGCTTAGGGCAGGGACCAGCCGGAGCTGAGACTGGTGTCTTAATTTACAGGACCTTCGTCATCTACATGCGAACCAGGAAAACTGCAAGTGGAAGGGGAAAAGAAAAAGGGAGGGGAGAAGGGCCATGAAAAAGAAACCAGTGTTTTCTCCCTCCTTTTTTTAATTTTTTTTTCCACAGTGTTCAGGATTAGCCAAGGTTACTGATGGTGACCTCCAAATGACTGCACTGAAATTACAATGACTGGCAATTTCAGATAGCAAATAACAGCAAATTGTCATTACGCAGCCCTCTGTGATGGAATTTTGTGTCAGTGCCCAAAACCACAAGGTACATTTCATAAAGCTCCACAGCCATTAGATGAAAGTGGTTTTGGCATTAAAAACATGAACCAATAGAAAAAAAAAAAAAGGTTCTTAAATTTTGTGTAGGTTTTTTTTTCTTTCCTTATTTTTTTTCCCCCCAGTAGGGGTAGCTTTTTATTTATGGGGCTGGACTTCCAAGTTCTTTTGAACATAGTCTGCTTTAAATTCAAGTCTGCAAGTAAAACACAGCTCCATTTCTAAGTCTGCAAAGCCACCATCTCTCACTTCTTCCATTTTCCTGAGCAGGTTCGCTTCCTCCCTGACCACCCCGTAAGGTCACATCGTTCTTGCCAACAGGTTTGTGGTTAAGAAGCCTTTGCTCCCTCTGCTGGCTATCATCCCTTTGTAGCACCCAAATTAAGCGATCTGGGGCTTTGATGAGAAAGTTTCAAAGAAATTAAACATCGCTAAATACAAAAGCTGTACTCCTCCTCTACAGAAGCTTCAAGTCAATCCGATTTGTACTCAACCTGCAGAACCGCTTTTCTGTATACACCTTTATCTCTGAAAAGATGCAATGACGATACTATTTTGTATTTAAAATTCACTTTGTTCATTTGCTTTGCTGCTGATACTTATGCCTGGAAACTGGTCCCGCGTGTGTACGGTTGCAACACCTGGATCCACTCGTTCGGAGGATGCGTTGAGCGGGGATAGATGTGGGCTGTGGTAAGTGACAAGGACCCACCACCAGGCCCAGCTTCCCTTTCAGCTATTTCACCAACGAAAACAAAAATGAAACCTGGAGGATTTTTTCTGTGCTTGTGGCAAGAATCATAGCGGCTCTAGGGACTGAAGTTTAAAGTGAGAATTTGTCCGGCTGTAATAAGGAGGATTTGCAGGAAGGGTGACATTCTTCTGGCTTTCACGGGGCATAAGGAAAAAGGACTACTGCGTTGGAATTTAAAAAAGAAAAAAGAAATTACAGTGGCATCCCGTGGAAAAAGTTGTAACAGCAAAATAGTTCATAAACCATCAGCTACAAGACACAGCTGTGTGGAATTTTTTTTTTTCCCAGAACTGGATCAAATTCCTCTCTATTTCATGATTTCTTTTTGCCAAGAAAGGTTGGACCAGACGATCCCCGAGGTCCTTTCCAACCTGGTATGCTATGGTTCTATGATTATTTCATGATGTGTGCTGGTTTTGCTTTTAGCGGGGTTTCAGGCAGTTTCACTTGGCATCTCAAATTTCTGAACGCATTGGTTATTGGCCTTACTCACGGAGATAACAAGAACCTGCACTCAGCGTCAACATTCCTAGGCTGAAGACAGCGCAACTTTGCAACCTGCTTCCATGTTTCCAAATAAATCCACACCCCTCCAGCCACAGAAGCTGCACCAGGGGAACTGGCAGAAGTCATATCGGTTTCTGGAAGACACCGGTGGGGGGGTTAAGGTAGAAAGAAGAGAGGCCGCACAGCAAATCATTTTACTGCTTTCCGTGAGCAAATTAATCTGCTCAGGACTCAATACAACATAGATTAAGCCCCACCAAGTTTTTTTTCTGAGCGGAAAAAAACCCTTTAATCTACTAGGACACAAAGTATTAATAGAGTTCCTCTTGGTCTGACAGCAGTTGCTAGAAGGAAGTGTCAGCACCAGTCCAGCGGCACAGATTTATGGCTCTCAGTCTATAATAATCATTGTTCAAGCTCCACCATTCTTCCTTCCTCCTTCACATTTTGGTAAATGGAAGGGTTGAAAATACACTTGGCTCTTGTGCCACAGACTCGTCTATTGTACTTGCAAGAGGTTCAAGTGGACACAAGAAACAATAAGGCTTTAAATAGATTTAGAAGAATCCGACTTTCAACAAAGCACCAAAAAAATGTGTGCTCATTTTGGAAAAGAAAAAAAGGCTCAAGCAGGACTTGCTCCAAGCTGCTGCAGGAGTGAAGTTACTCCTGCCTGCCCATACACCACGGCAGAGCCGCCGGATATTCCAGCAGAACAGGAAGAACACACCGGTCGCATTTCCGAGTCTCCCCACAAACCTCTCCCTTCATGGTGGGGAGCCCAACTGGTGCTGCAGAACTTCTGCTGGAGCCACAGCATGGGCATGCTCGAGCCCAACGCTAGCACAGGGGAAGAAAGAAAAAGAAAGAAGAAAAATAATTCTGGCTGGTGTATCCTGAACATGTCGTCCATGTGGGCGTGCTGCACTGCTGACATGGTGAAGTCACATCACAGGCCACTAAACCTCATGGGTTGTCACCTTGCAGACTGCAGAGAGCTCACGCCTAACAGCTCTATTTCAGGAGCTTCTAAACAAAGGATCTACGTATATGTACATACGTCTAACGCCTAGAAGGTAAATTTTAATTATGTATATTACAAGAGGGGCTACTCCTGGAAGTTGAACGGAAAATCCTGAAATAAATCCCAGGAAAGGCAGAATCAATAGCAAAAGATAAATGATGCAGCCAGGGGACTGCAATAGATCTGTTCCTATTTATTCTCAGGTCCACATTTTCTCTCATACCATTCCCACAGAGTAAACAATTTACACACATCACTTCTGCACAGCCTTATCCACAGCAGCATAATGTGACAAACCAAAAATGAACCTGAAAAATCCCATGTGCAGCTGTCCTCAGAAAGGCTTAAGAAATACAATGCCCAGTTGAGATTTCTCCAGAACCAATGGTCCCAACTTCTACACCGGCTGGACTGCAATCTTTCCTGGTTGCTTGTCCTCAGGGTCCTGCTTTTAAAACCCTGAACAAGTTCAGATTGTGCCGCGTTTCAGCAAGATCTGTGTTCCCTTCCAGCTGCACCGACTCCTGCAGACTCCAGACCAGACACGTTAACAAGTCTCGGAGGTACTCCTCATACCTGGATGTCACACCACATCAGAAGAAATCCTATCAAACCTGCTTACTATGCACACACCTAATCCCAACAAGAACAATTTCTCCTCCCCTTCTTGTTTAGTCTTAATGTTTCTGGAGATGAAAGCCGTTAGTTCAGCCTGTTGACGACTATAAACAATTCTAACTTGTGGCTTTGCCTCCAACCTGTTTCTGAAGGGGTGGTTGACACACGGAAGCCGGGTGCTGCTCTCTAACACGTGTCTGCACATAAACCCTGAGCCATTTTGTTAGCAGAGGAGCGTGTGAGGCTGTGGTATGTCAGCAACCATCAGCAGATGCACTGGAAGAGTCATACGAGGCCGTGAAATGCCATCTCAGAGCAAGAAACACACAGATAACAGCCTCCTTAGGAACAACAGAGGAAATCCACATTTTGGAACATATCTCCCTCAAAGCAGGAATAAAATACAAGTTAAATACGACCGCAATCCATGCTCAGAAGTGAATGCGTGGGCCAGACAGAGATTGCCTCCTGTGGATGCAAATGTACGGCTGCTTCCATGAGTAACACGATTTAAGCACGTGCCCAAGAAGCGTTTCTGTATCAGGGTGTTATCTCTCCACTTGCCAAGCATGCTGCAGGGCTGTTCTCCACAGCCTCCATGTCCATATTTTAACTGCACCGAGCCTCTGGGGTCAACATGTATAAACGAACACAATGCCAACAAGGTTTTTTGTGGAATTACAGTGATTCAGAGCAGCTGGAGCTGTGGTCCCTTGACTTTAATTAGAGCTTATCACAGAATCCCAGCATGGTGGGGTTGGAAGGGCCCTCTGGAGATCATCTCATCCAAGCCCCTGCTCCAGCAGGTCACCCAGAGCAGGGGGCCCAGGATCATGTCCAGGCTGGTTTGGAATCTCTGCAGAGGAGACTCCACAACCTCTCTGGGCAGCCTGGGCCAGGCTCGGACACCCTCACAGCAAAGAAATTTTTCCTCATATTCAGATGGAACGCTGAGTTCCCACCCTTAGAGCGTTCCAGTCATGTCTTTTGCTGCGCATGGGCCACACTGACTTGTGCAGCCCAGTGAGATAACGTCACTACTGCAATACAAGCTCTTGCAGGCCTAGACGAGCTTTGATCTTAACGGTGCAACTAGCTCGTTGTCCTTCTGAGTTAAAAGTCAACATAACCTAAACTGAGCATGCACAAAATCCACCAAAGTGAAACTACTACCACACTGGAAAAGGCTGAAGAAATAGTTTCTTAATCTCCCTTACCCCAGCAGCAGGACAGACTCTGAGTCCTCATTGCATTAATGAAATTAATTACACTAATGGTTAAGCAGCGGTGAGTTCAGCATCTCATACCACTACAGAACACCTCCAGTTCCCTTCAAAACTCGGAATCTACCATGCTGGAGACAGCTGGGTCAAGCTGTGGAGCCAAACTCATGAATTCATTCAACCCAAATTTATTTTTTTCACCTTTTGAATGTAATAAAGTATCTTGGAGGGGAAAGATTTTCACTTCACCCACACATACTAATTTTTGTAGTTCTCAGAAGGACCACAAACTGAAAAATGAATTATTTCCACAAAGTTTGGGCTAAGTGTCATATGAAAGCATAGAAAAATAATCAGTTCCTGCCTCAAAGAGCTGGTAATAAATTACACAACAGGTGGAAGGAAAGAAACACTATTCTCTTGGCATTACAGCTGACTGGAACTAAGCTCAGAATGATTTACTGACTTGACCAAAGTCACACTGGAAATCAGCCTCACAGACAAGAACTGAAACCAGGTTTGCTTTGTTGCAGACAAAAAATATTTGCCCCAGTATCTTTGTTTTTTACAACTATCAAGGCGCTTGGGTTCTGAATTTATCAATAGAAGAATATTCTGTGTTTTGAACCTCAACAGCAGAGGAATAAATAAAAAAAGCTTGCAGCTGGTCATGGCTTGCATCTCGTTTTTTCTAAGAGTGGCTTTCTAATGAAGTATAATGCCCTGGAATATTCAGCTATTGCTGCAAGGGAAGAGCTGCTCCTGTAGAAAGCAGCCTTAGCTCTGGCTGAAGCGGATTAAAAACAGAGAGGAGGTGAAGGGGACATTTTATATTCAGCAGTTCCACAGTTTATGACAAATGTTTGGGTTTCCATGGAAAATCACCAACCAGGAAATTTCTAAGAATGAAAGAAATTTATTTCTACTTAGCAAAGAATGAATTACAAAAAGAAACATATGGCATGAGGGGTAAGATTTCTATGACTCTTCTGCCCAGCTCTTGCCACAAGAAATAGGAGCAGTTTAATATCAACTAAAGCTGTACAAATACCATTGTTTTCCACTTGCTGTCTGGGTTTGGTTTCAGGTTACCCAAAAGGAAAAAATGTGTGGTTTTCTTGTGAAAATGAGAGCATTGTTAAACAAACATTTGGAGTTGTGTCAAGACTTTCGATTCTCATTTTGTTTCTGAGTTAGTGAAGTATAGCTCTTTTCAAAGCAAAAGATCTATATTTAAAAACAAAATAGAAATTTAAGTTTTGTTGTTTTGGGTTTTTTTTGTTTTAAATTAAGCATTCCAGTTGTTTAAAGTATTTTTCAGGATCTGTTGCATATGGAAGGCAAAGTATAAGGGAGTTCATAAACAGTTTAAGTTAGCTCAGATTTGTGCTTTTAAATAAATATTTAACAATAAAACGTGCCCCATTCCTGTATCCTTCTCGTTCAAGTATTTAGCTTCCATGTCTCACATCCAGAGGTGAGAAGTGGCCCCTTCTGTGAAACACCATGAGAAAGGGAGTGAGATCACAAATCCTTTCCCTTCCAGCACACAGAATAACTAAAAGAGTGAATGGGTAGCGACTGAACAGCCCAAAGTAGAAATGTATCCATTCGAGGGTGAATAAATTTAAATTACTTTGAATATAAATACCTCAAGATATAAAACTGGGGCTGGACTCATCAGCTGGAGGCTTTAAGGAAATGAAGATCTGGTGGTTCTGGTAACAGGTGAATGCCCACCATTTGCTACAGCAATACAGCTGTGAAAAAATTCATGTGGTTTTAGGAGACTTTTGTAAGGCAAGGTATTTTTAAGAAGAGAAGCACTTCCTACAGTAACACTGTATGAAATCATACATTGACTTCTTTGGGGACATTAGCTATGGTCAGCTATGGTTCCACAAGCAAATTTACACCAGAGCAGGTAAAGAAAATGCCTAATGCAGGAACAGCCATCAAAAAAACCATCTTGATATGAAGTTACGTGAGCCAACTGTCAAATTTAGCCAAAGGTTGAAATGTTATGTGAGTATTCCATATTAATAGACTGTAGGGGCAAATGTGAAGATGGCAGCACAGCATCAACCGAAGGATAATAACTAGACTATGCTAGAGGTAAATGAATACAGGCAAGTTCTAATCATCTGGGGAGCAATGAAACAACTAAGAGGAGTCATCAGGAGAGGGGATCTATGACATCTGAAGCTGTGAGATTGATAAATTTATGGAAGGGACTGTTTGACAAATCCCAGCATCAAGAAATTAAACTTCTAATTTGAGTCCTTGGTACCTGATGTGCTGATAACTTGAGTGCCTCTGAGAGGAGACTCAATCATCTTTTGTTTGCATCATTTTTGCAGGCAATTATATTGGAACCTTCTACCAATCGCCTGGAAAATCCCCCTTCCACAACTGGTTTCTGCTGGGTTTGATTTCACTTCCCATTGCAGGGAAGTGAAAGGTAGACAGAAGGTGCTGGGTAGCCAGAGGTAGCCAGAAAATGCTGGGCTGCATAAACCCATGTGCCAACCAGACTGAAGCCCTTTAGGCAAACAGTGGTATTCGTAACAGCTCAGGAAACAGGCAGAAATCAGTTTATGGAGGAATTTTCCCCACAGTCAGATTATTTGCATCGATAAGGACTGTTTTCACATCCATTGTGGTACCCACAGTTTCCTAAAATCACCTGAGCATTTTACCCAGCAGGTTTCCCGTGCAGCTTCAGGCCCTTGAGCTCTTGCAGCACTCGTGGCACTGAGAGCTGGGCAGCATCTGCTGCCCACAGTGAGTACAGGGCAGGGAATGAACCTTCCTGGGTCCTTCTGCAAGCTTCTGCAGTCCTTCTGCAAGTCCCCTGTTCCCTCCACCCTGCATCTCACCTTTTATTATCCTAAGCTGGATGCAAACCACTACATAAGTAAAGGCATTTCTACCTAACTTTATATATATACACACACACACACACACACACGGTAATCATTTAGGTGTGGACATTTTCCATTACTATGGTAATTTTTATTCTAGTAGTCCAAACACTGTAAAAAAATGACAAAATTGCTTTCTGAGGCTTTTTTTTTCCCCTCTCCCCTTGGCGACAAACCTTCTGGCAACAAAAACTTCATATGATGGCCGTTTCCCTTCTCCGGTTGCTCACACAAGTGTTGCTGAGGTGGCAGTTCTGTAGCTCAGGAGATATTTTTCACTCCTGTGACAGGCGGCTCCACACGGGCAGGTGTGCTGGGGATTCTGGAGCAGGCTCGCAGCCTGTCAGCTGCTGGAGCTGTCCCTCTGACAGATTGCCAGGCCTCCTTCCGTATCCTAGAAACCTTTGTATTTTTTCCCCTTCTTCCCTTATCTTTTGATTTTGAGGAATTTTGCTCCTACTGTGAAGAAAGATGTTGCAAGTAAGTTTCAATACCAGTTCTTCGAGTCTGTACGGATGCTCCAGTGTGCTTTGTGTGTACGTGTGTCTCCTGACTCCCCCCCAATACCTGCCTGAACATTTATGATGCACTACATATGCTCAAAACCCCACTGACCTCTCGGTTTGCTCAGTGAGGTGAATTTTCTCATTGCAGTTCTGATTGATAAAGTGTCTTCATTTCCTGGGAATTCCTTACACAGAGACAACACCCTGCTTCTCTCCCGGAAATCACAAGAACAAAAGGAAACGCTGAAGATGGAGAAACAAACACGCGTGGGTTTGTTTCGCGCTGTTCTCTGTGGGGTTTGCATCCAGAAAACGGGCACGGGCAGGTTCAGTGTTATCACCTCAGCTTGGCTTAGACTGACTTGCTGCAACCGGCTCAGTGACTCGGTAACAACACACGCTGTATTCCAGGGCAGCATAAAAAAACCCGAGGCCTCAGCTGACAATTAGCAGCACAGCACCAACGCAGAGATGTGCCCCTAGCTGAGCCCCTGGGCCACAATTCCTAAAATCATTTTCTGTTTAAACATCGAAACAGCCAAACTATGATCATTCTAAAAATTATTCTAACCACTAAGTGAGCTTGTTTATCTTTCACCCCTCTGACACGCTAAGATTTGAGTTACTCCCACAGTATGCCTTATAAAACAACTTCACGGCGTTAGTTTGTCAATCAATAGTTCTGTCAGAGTTAACCCAGTGCTCCGATATCACCGCGAGAAAAAACAACAACAGTGCTCAGAGCAAAACAACCAAAGCCGATTAGCTCCATGGAGACTTGTTTCTGCAGCAGACTGCACGGCTTATTGCTTCTGAAAGAGACTGCAGTGTCAGGCACGCCAGGCTGGTGACACTGAAATTACACACACAAAAATCAATTTGTGAGCAAAAGCAGCTGAAGACTGGCTGTGAAACCTGCCCAAAGCGAGGGGGAAGCCACTGGCATTGCGTGTGACCAGCTCTGCCCCCAGCCCCTGGCAAAGCAGAGAGTGTCGGACGCTTCTTTGGTACCTGTCTCTGATCGCTGTACTCCAGCAGCTCCCTCTCAAGGTCCTGACTTGGTAAGCTTGCCCTATTCAGCACACACTTAAGCGCCTCTTTCGACCTGTTTAAGTGGCACATAAGCAGGCGCTTAAGTGCTTTGCTGAACAGTGGATCAAAGCATGTGCTTAAAATGTTTTGCTAAATAATTAAAAATTGGCTTGAGAGCTCGCATAAAGGCACTCACTGAAAATTACCAAGCTTTATGAAAATAAAATGAAGCAATTAAGTTCCGCTTTCCTATCTCTCCCTCCAGAAATGCCTGTTCAAGCCCCGGTTGTTGGAGGCGACAGGATCAGGAAGTCCAGGGCTACTTAAAACAACCTCGCCTGTGTACAGAAAGGCCTTGATGCGGACAAGGTGCTTTGTAGATCTCTTCCCTCAAGGTAAGCCCTGAAGGAAGGATTTCGAAAAGCAGCCTAACAATGTAAAATCAAAATCATTTATGCTTTCTTCTTCCTTAGGATTGCATCTTGCGATAGGGGACTACGGCTACGTAAATCACAGCCTCTTTTCTCGTGGAGGCAAAGCTGACAGCCCTGCTTCCGCTGCACCCCTTTCCCTTGCCAAGTCTCCGAGAACTTCATTTTGCCTGAGCAAACCCGGGTTAAGCCCCAAACTCTGATCTTTCTAAACCTGAACAAAACTGATCTATCTACGTAACAGTTGTTATTCAGACAGCAAAGTTAAAAACGAAACCAGATGTATAGGCAAAGTCTACAGGGACAGGAGACGAGTCTGTTCCCCACGCAAGGGCTTGCTAAGCATGACGTTGATTAAAAAGATCTGCAGAAACATCTGAATTCCAGAAAAAAACCTGCCAACTGAATGGAGAGCTTAATTTAACATGCAAAAAGCTGAGTTCATTGTGAATTCTGTTTATTTCAATCTGTTTGGCTCAGCTGTCCTTTACCTTCAGAGGCACCAGCGCCAAGCCCCAGACAGATTTGTGCTTTCCTTGTGTGAAACCACATCCAAATCGTATGGTAAGAGAGTCCTTCACACTGAAAAAAAGAGTATCATACATGGCAGAGAGAGAAACTTCACTCCCTTGCAAGGAATCTGCTCTGTCTCTGGCCTTCTGCCAGAATGCAATCCTGTAAATTGAGCCCCACAACTTAAAAAGGATGTGAAGGTCCCTGAACATGTCGTGAGGAGGGCAACAGAGGTGGTGAAGAGACTGGAAGGAATGTCCTGTGAGGAGCGGCTCAGGACTCCGGACTTTTCTAACTTGGAGAGGAGGAGGCTAAGGGGTGATCTCACCGCTCTCTGGAGCTTCCTGAGGAGAGGACTTAGGGATGTGCTGAGCTCTTCTCCCTGGTGCCAGGACACACGGGAATGGCTCTAAGCTGCATCCGCCAGAGGAGGTTTGGACTTGACGCAAGGAAACATTTCTTTACCCCAGAAGAGGTTTCCTGGAGAGATGGTCAACGACCCAAGCCAGTCAGTGTTTAAGAAGCATTTGGACAATGCCCTTAATACCATGCTTGAACTTTTGGTCAGACCCGTGGCTGGACTAGATTAGATGATCATTGTAGGTGAGGTCCAGCTGAGCTATTCTATTCTCCGCACTCACTTTGAGTTGAGTAACAATGAGACTGTTACTTGCCTGAAACGTGAGTCACAGAGCTACAGAAAGGAGCAGCAGGAACACAGGCCAAGCTGTCCCTGTTTCCTCAAGAGCGAGAATATGAAAAGTGAGGATCGGGACTGACCACACATAAAAGAAGAATAAAAAGCGTGTGGTACAACGGCGGATTTTCCAAAGTATGAACATATCGATGACAAGCACAATTTCACCTTGGAGGAAGGCTTCTGGGGTGCTGAGCCTGAGGCCGTAACCAGGAGGCTGTTCCTGCCCTTGGTGGCCATGTGCTGGGTACAGCTTCTGGACATCCTTCACGCTGCCACTCTGCCCTGATGTATCCCCATTCTCTGCCACTCAGCTCCAAGGACAAACCTGGTGCTGTTGCTCTTCTCTCAGGCTATGGCAGAAACCAACCCTGCAGCCAGAGAGCACCCGTATTCTGTGTCCCCTTTCTGCACCAGAGCTAACATCTGAGGCCACGCTGCAGTGAGGAAGAACATTCCCACTCCAGGATGGCGACAAGACAATGCTGAGGCTGTTCCTTCTCTCATCACCAAGGGAAACTTTGCTCCCTTGCAAGGAGTCTGTTCTGTCTCTGGTCTTCCTGCTTCCCACCAGTTTAACCACTTCTTGCAGTTGGGCCTTCATGCCCTCCATGCCAGATCATTCCTCAGTCACAAACTACCACTGCTGAGCAGTTCTAATTAGAATTTCCCTTCACTGGAAAACAGATGCCAGCAGAAGAGACTCGCCCAAAATTGTACATCCAGTCAGGAACAAAATTAGGAGTAATACCACAATCTCCTCACTCCTAGAATCTCATCTGTCATCTGCTAGACTGAGCGCTAATGACCACAGGACAGCTCGCGCTTGGAAAGTACACACGCCTTAAGACAGTTATTCACTGTGTTACTATTTAAAGGAGAGGGAGAACAAGAGTATGTGGCATTACAGAGGAATGGAAGGTGTGAATAGAGCAGCACAGAAAAGTCAGGAAAGCTTTTCATCATTGTACAGGAAAAGACAGGAAAGGCAGGTTAAAATAAAGGCTGGAATACACTGGTGCAAGTTCTTGCAAAGATGTTCAGAGTGAATTTAATGTTCTGAAGTCTATGGAGTTAGTGTGTAATGTCCTATGCAGTTGAGGTTTAAAAAAATTAGTCTCTTCAAAGTGAGAGAGTAGAGATGAGCATTCAAAGTGACTGCTGCTTGGCTGCACCCGAAACCTTCCTGACCTGCCTGGAGTCAGATCTCCGAGTGCTGTTGCCAACAGGGAGACCAGCCTCTTGGAGCAACATACATCCAGGTCTGCCACCAACACCCATGAGGCACTCAACTAAATCCCCACAAACTTTTTTTCTTCCTCTTTCTAACAAAACGCGCCTGTGAACAATAAATATTTAATTTTTAGAATTTAAAAAGGGCGTTGGGTTTAGTAGATGGCCTCAGTCTAGTTAGCATCAGCAGTTCTTCCCCTCCAGGGAGTCATTACAGGGAAGCTCACACCACAATGCTAAACGGTGATAATGACAATTTAAAATCATTTTCATACCACATGCCGCATTGCAGCTCATTTCCATATGCTCTGCCACCAACCAAGGTGTCAAGCTTACAAAGTCTCCTGAGCGAAAGGATGACCGACATCCCAACGCCTGGAAGGAGGCTCAGGGGAAAGCCACGCGTTGTCACGCTCTGTGTGCTAAGGTCTCCGCTTTACAATGTTGGCAGGAGGGAAGGAAGAAGGCCCTGGAGATTCTGACTATATTTGTCTCTGCAGCGCAGTTAGCACCTGAGATATGGGATATTTTGTCAGTGATTCACCTGTGCTATAAATGATTTCTTAATACTGGACATTCTGTACATAGCTGCTGCGCTCACCCTAAAGCTAGATAATGATGAAACCCTCGTGAGAAATTTTCATGGTCCACAATTTGCTACGTCATGTAACAGAGCACAGGGGCAGGATCCCGGACTATCCACTCACTGCGATGCCACATGGAGGAAAAAATAGCAGTATTTATATACCTAGTAGGCCACTGTTAACATAAAATTTAAATCTGAGAAGGATACAGCTGGAGAAACACTCTGGAAAAAAAATACAACCCCAAGCAGTAAAAGTCACAATCAACTTCTTGGTAGCAGCCAATAGACAAGTTTGGATAATAATTAATTCAGGTTTTGTCTCTGATCACCTCCAAATTCACTGAACTTGGACACAGTCATCTAAGGTGGTAAATGAATAAATATTTATGACACGTGGAACTGGTGATCACACCTGAGAGGTCTCCCTAGGGGAGGTAACTGAATGAGAGCAGGGAAGGAGATTGAGAAGAGGAATGGGAATTGGAAACAGGGCTATGGTGACAAGTAGAAGTAACAAGGAAAGGACAAACCTACAAGATCAAAGAGTGGAGGAAACCCGGAGGAGGAACTTGGTGGAGGAAATGGGCAACACCACATTGGTGACCAGAAGAGAAACCTCCAGACTTGTAGGAACAAGGCACGGTTAGAAAAGTATTAAGCAGAGGTAATTGTCCACCAAAGAGCTGAAAATAGGTCTCCTGCATACAGCCAGGCACAGGAATAAAATGGACTCAGACAATCTGAAAGTACAGGGGAGAGCAGAGATAAAAACCTGGAGAAAATGAGCAGATGGGCAAGTGGCATGTTCCTCCTGGGCTTGGATGGCTCACCACCCTCAGCCACCAGGAGACCTCCCCTCCACTGAGACACTTTCAGGTACCTGTTCACAGAGGGAATGATGACCTGACGCTGCACCCCTTTGCTCTAGAACCAGCTTTAGAACGGTCCACCTGAAAAGCCCATCTCTGGGTGGTTCATTTGGCTATCAGTACGATTTTACAGGGTGAAAAGAAAATAAGGGAAGAAAATTGATTTGCTGTTTTAAGGAGCTTAAAGGACACAATTTAAGGCAGAAGGACACTATTAAAACAGCATCACTGAGGTTAAAAAGTCAGTCCTCAAACGAAGAAATCCTTATTTTTGATCATTTCCAATTCTGAAAGTTGTTTCAGTGTACCAACCTTAAGATACCCTTACAGGAGCAGTAACTGCATCTGGTGCCTGTGCGTGTTGTTCCTGGGGGGTCACACCCCATCCACCTTACACCTGCTAGGGCTAGGAGAAATGTGGAAAAAAAACCCAAGGGTAAAATTTTGAAGAATAACGCTGATGCATATTGCTGCTCTGCCTCCAAAGCAGGAAGTTTTGAACACGCCCATTTTAAACTGGAAAATCTGTCATTCAGTTAATGCAGACTCAGAATGTTTGTTTCCAGGCCAAATCTAAAAAAGATATTGGAACTTTTTTACCTTGGCTCAAACTTAGGATATCTCACCAACTCTTTGAGGTCCCTCCATTTCATCTCAAATCGTTCATCTCTAAACGGAGCAAAAACTGTCACAAAAGGCTTGAAAACTTATTTCCTTGGGGTTTTTGTTTGCTTAACATGGTCTGTCAAGGAATCAATATCTATTCTCATATGCACACAAAGACAAGTAATCTTAAGCATGCATATGAATAAAAGGCAAGCAATAGATTTTATGCAACTGGGACACCGCCTAATCTAACTTTGTAAACCCCTTTAAAGACCTTTACAGAACTAATTAAAAAGGTGGAAAAAGATCTATCTCTATTAGGACCGTACTTGTTCATGCAATGTTTTTGTGCAAATATGATGACAAGGTAAATTTTAAACTCCGTGTGCATCCAATATAGCAGAACAGAGACAAAATGTTCCGGGTGCTTCAGGAAAGGCCTGGCTGCTCAGGGCTGACAAACTGGTTGATAGTTTGTTTTTTCAAAACCTCTATTATTACCGATATCCAGGTGAACAGATAACAATTCCCAGTGGCGTTCCTAAGGCATCTCACTGATTACGAGGATTCTGTCGATACAGTATCACAACAGTATGAGAGTTGTTGCTACTAGAGATCAAATCTCATCTACTAGAGATCACATTTCAATAACTACCTTTCAAATACTTAAAATCAGCAATACAGCAAAAGCTTACAAAAACCCCAAGGTACAGAAGTTGCAATCTGCCTCCAAAAACGAGCACTTCCAGGAGCGTAAAGGTTACATTTCTTGAGCGTATTTTTCCACGCTATTATTCTCCAAGACCTACTCTAGTAGGAACGACCCATTTGTATCTTCTTTATAAATTTTGCATTGAAGCCCAAGTTCATGCACATTATGGTAACTAATATCTTGCTTCCACTCCTGGAAGAGAGACCCCATAATTATATCATTAGCACACTGAGCAGAGCTCCATTTTTCTCCGAGAGCAATGCTGCACGCGGAAAAGCAACGTCTGGCTTTGCTCTGAGATTCTCAGAGTGTCTCTGGACAAAAATTACTGCTCGCTACACACGTGAGATAGGTAAAGATTGCACACAGATGGCGTGAGCTACATTAGCGTGAGGTTAAATGATTTCTTGCCAACAGGAGTAGACAAAAAGACAGGAATGGATGGTGAGAATTTTCGTCAACAGACTGCACCAGCTTAACAGGGTTTAGATGTTTTATACATAAAAATTATCAATTAACAGCTGTATGAATATTCCCGATCTTGCAGAAGTTTCTGCAGGTCTTGCAATGTCAAATCTGAAGCTCAAAAAATGGTTTGATAACAAATGAAACAAATGAAAAATTATTTTTCCCTGAGGACCCAGCGGGAAAAAAAATAAACAATTCAACTGTTTCATTTTGATGTTAACACACATGGATGACCCACGTGACTCAAAACAAGGAAAAAGTTTGCATGAACTGGAGAACCAAGAAGTGCTGAGTTTTGCACAAGTTTTATAAATTATCTCCCTTTCTGTGCTCTGTTCTTTGATAACAAATCGTGATCTGGGGACTCAGCTTCTGCAGTGGATCAGTGGTTTTGACTGTGAATTACTCTGATGACCTATAGGTCAGTAAAAAGCCTTTGTTCTCTGCTAGGAATGTTCTACTGAGCCATTCAGCACATTTTCAGCAGTAAGTAAATACATCCTATAATTCAACTCACCTAGCTTTTAGACCGTAAGGAGCCGCTGACCAGGATAAGAGATCTCCGACTGGCACTCGATGCCATGCCCAGACGCAGCCAGCCCCTCAAGCGACACACGCCTGAGCCAGCTGCCGTGTGGGCAGCACACGGGGGTGTACCACAGCTATTAACCGAGGAGGGGACAGGAATGAAAACAAGGGAATCACAGCATGGTTTCAGTTGGAAGGGCCATTAAAGGTCATCTAGTTCCAACACCCCTGCCATGGGTAGGGACAGCTCCCATTAGACCAGGTTGCTCAACCTGGATGAGCTGGATGCCCCATCCAACCTAGTCTTGAACGCATCCAGTGTTGGGGCATCTACAGCCTCCCTGGGCAAGTGACTCACCACCTGAGGGTAAGCAGAAAACCTCGCCTTATTTTCTAATCTAAATCTACCCTCGATGTGCACTTAGACCTCACCAGCAGAATGCAAGGGGAGCGCAGCAGCCAGTTCCTCCAAAATTCCAAGTAGTTTCACCATTTACTCGGAAGCAGTGGATTCTGTTGCCGGAGTTTTGATCGGTCCTGTTTTCTCATTCAAAGGAGCAGGAAGGTCATGCTAAGTTTACTGTAGCACAGCACAGAAAGCTAATCCATGGGAAAAGGCCTCAGCGACTGCCCACAATCAATGGCTTGAATGCAGCTACATTTATTTGCCTCATCAAGAGCGAGTCCCAGAGCCTGGGTGGATATTTATGTTTGGCAAATACTTCATTTAGCAATGACAACATTAAAGCATGTCCTTTTTATTATTCCCTTGCCTCTCTGGTCTCTCCTTGCCACTAACTAATTTGAAACAAAAAAAAAAAAAAAAATCAAAGCCACTGACACACAATTTTCCAAGAGTCCAGACTCCGAAGGAAGGTCATCTTTCACAGTTGCAAGTTTCAAAGACGGCGTGTGATCTATACAGCTCTTTTATACCAGGACAACTTAGTGAAGTCTAGGTCACGTAACACCTTTCCGTCGATACTGCATGTGCCTTCCAGGTGCAAACACAGCAGCCGAACCAGAAGCTTATGGCTTCAATCTTGCTGCTGCCTGTGCCAGGTGAAGTTCTGGAGACTACGTCCTGCTGAAATTTGGTTTCCCAGCCACTTCAATCCTCAAAACTATCATCAATAACTTGAAATGTAGCTTGAAAGGCCTATTTTAATTGAACTAATAATCATCTGAAGCAAAGCTGCAAAGCTCTTCATTAAGAAAAACGCAAACAGCTCTAAAGGGTCTGCAAGATCACACGCTATTACAATGGACTTCGTAATTCAATGACATTTAGAGAAACTGCTTTCAAACTGTGAAAGTTTCAAGCTTTGCTGTTTGAAACCCATGGTCACTCTTTCCAACTTTTAGCATTTAGGAAATATAAACAAAAACCCGCGTAAGCCAACGCGAGTGACAAGCCTACCAAATTTCTGAAGCGTTATGCAGAGCTTTCTATGATGCGGCCACCCACTCACCAGCTGCAGCGGAACGAGCCATGTGCTAGCAGAGCACAAATAGACATACAACGGCACGTCATCAAATGATATGTGAAAACACAAAAAGTTGCGCAACTTTATTATTAAAGTTAGGATGGGGAATTATTTTACCTCTTGTCTTCCTGGGGTCATAGAGTTGCATCGAGCCGTGCTCTTACCCCTGCAGAGGTATCGCCCTTTAAACACAAAGCTGTTTGTCAGCAGCTGAAGCTTCGCAGTGTTAGTAACTCGTGGTTGGCACATCAGTGGTATTCTGACAACCGAGGCATCAGCGGCACTGGGAAGCGCCAGGAATACTGATTCTGGCACAGCTGCATATGGAAAGGGAATACGAAATGTAGCCCACTGAGGATTTTCATGGAGGCTGTGGTTCTGCTGGACCAACCTTTTATTAATGATGTAGCCACAGGGGCTCATTAGGCATCTGTGAACTATGAGGATTTTATACCTAATCCAAACAACAGGTAACTGTAAATGATAACATTTTCCTTTTTATCAGGCAGTTGGAGTTAATGCCACCAGTCAGGACAAACACCAGCTGCCAACCTGTTCTCTGACCTCTGTTCCTTTGACCGCAGCCTTGCCGCCTCCTGCCAACCTTCCATTCCGTGTGACTGCCATTACACGAACCTAAAGTTCAGCATCGCCACTGAGAACTGAGGCTTTCCGATTCTGACCATGTGTCGTGATCCGATTGTTTGCAATAGGTAACAAAATCCATCTATTTTCTCACTGTAATTGTCATTTCCCTATTTAAGCTCATCTGTAAATCAGCTAAATAAGGTAATAATTAAAAAACAATAAGAATATGGTGGCACATTACTGGCAACAGAACACAGACTATTTCCTAGTGGGACGTAACAGAAAAGTTATTGTGTATGGGAATTCCTCCCAAATGAGAAGGCATATCCCATTAACTTGATTTCTTTCATATTTTTATTATCATCCATCCTATTACTTCTGTCTTGTCATATCAAGCACACTGTGTGATAACAGGGAGGAAGGAGAAGAGTTAATCAAAGAGCCAGGTGATAAGGACTAATAAATCCCTGGATTTCCACCTGGTGAGTATATTTTAATAGGTAAGAGGAAGTAAGGAAAAGTCAGGCAGGGTGACTCATCAGTTCTGGCAATGTAAGAAAATTAGATTTTAAGTGGAAAAAGATGTTTCCTAGGAAACTGCATGATCTGCTTGTGGAACATCAAACAAGAGCAATTTCCTAACAACAGCCATGGCTAAATTGATCTACTGCACCTCACACAGCTTTATCAGTAAGAGAGTGATTTGAGTCCCTTTTACATTTTCTTAGTTACCATCATCAATTTGTCTATTATTTGACTCCTTCAGCTGTTACCTTCCTGACCTTCCAAGTCAAAGTACGATATTTGCCATTATCTAATTGGAAAGCATGTTTCCCTTTCCCTCGCCTTTTCTTTCCTCTCTCTTTTTTTGCAGCAAGCTCCAGATTCCTCTACTGCCACTGAGCCAGAAAGACAGGAGTACATCCCATGGCATGCAGCGGGTGTAAGACCGAGAGAATGTCCTGTTCAAAACGCTCCACTTTGCAGCAATAAACACTGCACTGCAACAGATGCAATCTCTGGGCTCCCTACTCCAAGATGTTCAAGGCACAGTATATCCCCCCACCTATCCCATCTGCACTGGATCAAACTCAGTGCCTTTACAGGGTGCTGTCTACATTGCCATTCCAATAAATTCAACCCCTCACATTTCTGCTATTGTCTATGACACTTCACATTATGTATGAAGGATATCAAGGATTTTCAGGGAGGAGAACATGTGTTTTCCTTGATCATTTCCAACATGGATTGTTCAGTATGTATAAGCCACAGTTGATGTAATACAGCAGCTGCCTTGGGAACACAACCGTGGATTTCTGAGCATAAATCCGCGCACGTGCTGACGATGTGCAGTCAGTCAGGGAATTCTAGTGCCGGGCAGCTCCTCGGTGCCTGCGCTGCACACATGGCCTGCAGATGTCCTGTGACGCTGAGCAGTGCAGGCACACTTGTTCAGCAAAGGTCTGAAAGTGTTTGGCTTCCTGAATACGCCTGTACGATTCATCTGCGTGTGCACACTGAATCCCACGTATCACTTTGGGTGCCTACATACAGACACATCCCATCCTAATGCCGAGACACTCAAATTCCTCCCAGACTTTCCCGGCAGGAAAGCACGATATGTCTGTGGAAACCCAAATGCCTGATAGCTCTAATCCTGGTCACTCTTGAGCTATCACAATGGATAAAGACTGCCAAAACGAAGACTCAACGTGTAAGTAGGCTGCCAAAAGCACTACTGCAACATTTTCAAGCAGACGGATGGCACAGAGTTGTGAACAGGGTAAAATACGCAGGACCAAATCCATTCGCGCTTGCAAACTCGCCTACCAGGCACTTGTGAAGAAACCAGAAACAAAGACATTACAGGTCTCCTCCACAGCAGCGTTGCTCTCACCAAAATGAACAGTGTTCTTCTACCCAGTATAAGACTACGTAGCTCAGGTTTTATTATAATTACTGCTACTAATTTGGAGATTTATACACAGACAAAATCGACATCCCAAATTCAGAAAGTCTGTTCAAGCACATCAATTTACTGCATAAAATAAACCAGTATGTTCTAGAAAACTTGGGTTCTCCTTTGTCTGGATTCAGCAGCCGATGGAACCTGTCCCGCAACAAGAAGTTCTCTTTAAGCTTTCCAGACATACCCAAGCCAATAGCAAACTGTTTAATATCAAGGACACCCCTACCACCATCACCGCTCCCAGAAAATCCTCTCAACAAAACTTGTATTCCTGCAATGTCTTCCCCAACCTGCACCTTTGCAATGGGGAAAAAAAACCCACAACCCTTTTTTCCTTCCTCTTACAGCTTTGTTCTTAGCTTAAGACATATTTAGGATTAATGCTTTTCTTTTAAAGAAGTAAAATTAAGTATTTTTAGCCCCTGTGAAACAAGATGATGTACGCTGTAATTGTCAAGTCCCTCTTAAATTGCATGTAGCACATTCTGTAGCTCATAAATATTTAAGATGACTAAATAATTATCCCAGGCTCCTCAATTTGCCTTTCTTTATTAGTTCCATGGGGAGCCAGGAAAGCATTTGTTCTTCTTCAGCCATACAGACAATTATTATATTGCAAAATACCCTCTTTCTGTTGTTGGTTGTGCTGCTACACGATTCTCTCCTATTGTGGTGTGATGGAATTAGCCTCTTGCAGAAGACAGAAGAGCCTCCATTTCCTCACCAGATCAATCCAGCAAGCTTGGCAACTCTTCCAAAACATCTCCACCAAAGCAAATCCTGTCTCACTTAATTCCACCCTTAGCCTCCTGTTCCCAATAGCAGAGGAGAAAAAGATATATATATATTAAAAATACAACTGGGCCTTTATCCCCACACCCGGAATGCTACAGGATTCAGAGCATCAAGCAGAGAAGTGTCTCTCTGCTCCGTGGAGCTCAAGGGGGAAATGACAGGGGCTGAATGGATGCAGGTGTATCTATTTAAACCCGCAACCCTAAAGACCTGGAAGAGGAGGCCGAGCCAGCAGCCCTCTCACCGCACAACAGCGCTGAACACCATTTTTACAGTTGCTTTACAGCTTTTTCTCCTCTCTGTCTCTTTTTAATGCAGCCATATGGTTGCAAGCAGCTACTCGCAAGCTAATAGCAGATGAAGAGCCCGCACACCCTGGCAGGCAGCAGACCATGCCCCAGCACTCCGAGTGGCAGCACCCACCAGCAAAGCCAAGGGAAAGGAGCTGCCTCCCAGATGGCCGGGATGTGGAGCTTTGTCTCAAAGCTTAAGCTTCTTGCTTCTGCAGCTGTCAGATCTGTCACCATGGTTCAGTACTCGCTGCCAGTCCCCCCACCTCCTTCCACTCGGATACGCTGCACAGAAGCAGAGTAGGAGCACAACACACACCTCTGGTCAGCGCTGCCTTTTGAGTGCTGCGGTTGCAGAATCATTTTGGTTGGAAGAGACTTTTAAGATCACTGAGCCCAACCATTCCCCCAGCACTGCCTAAACCATGTCCCTCAGCACCACATCTACATGGTTTTGAAACCCATCCAGGGATGTGGACTCCACCGCTGCCCTGGGCAGCCTGTTCCAGAGCTTGACAACCCTTTCAGGGAAGAAATTGTTCCTAATGTCCAACCTAAACCTCTCCTGGTGCAACATGAAGCTGTTTCCTCTTGTCCTATTGCTTGTTCCTTGTGAGAAGATACCAACCCCCACCTGGCTCCCATGTCACTTCAGGGAGTTGTTGAGAGTAAGAAGGTCTCTCCTGAGATTCCTTTTCTCTAGGCTGAACACCCCCAGGTCCCTCGGCCACTCCTCACAAGACTTGGGTTTCAGACCCTTCACTTGCTTTGCTGCCCTTCTTGTGACACCCTCCAGCACCTCAATGACCTTCCTGGAGTGAGGGGCCCAAAGCTGAACCCAGTGTTCAAGGTGCAGCCTCACCAGTACCAAGTAGAGGGAGAACAATCCCTGTGCTAGTCCTGCTGCCCACGTTATCCTGAGATTAACACACCTTGGAATGCTCTTGTAAAAGACGGTGCGTGGCCTCAAGTCAAAATAACCCACGAAGACACTGCAACACGTGTCTGTGCTGAGCAGAAAACTACATTTGCCTAGAGAATGTGTGATGGCAGCAATCTGCCACTGCTGTGTTGAGTTCAGCTTGGACATGGGGCCTAGACGCAGAGGAAGATGAGATGGAGGAAGTGCTGCGAACTTTTCCAGCACTTTATTAGCTCCTTTGGCATTTTGCAGATTCCCCTTCATTTTTAAATTCAAAATAATGAAAACAATACCAAAGCTGGGGCAGATCTACATGGGGGACCACTGAGAAGCAACGAGTTTAAAGGCGTGAAATTAGCGTGCGGAAGCTAAAGCATGTTACGTACCTATGGGAACGCTCTCATTCAGAAGTAAATTGGCTTAAAGTTCACTGTGGCTTAATACTCCCTGGAAGATCATTATTTCCAGTGACTGGGGAAGTCAACATGTAAATCAGCATATTTTAGGGTGCAGTTTGACAAGATTGCAAAGCCCGTTTGGTTTTATTGCCGTCAGGAGCAGGTACAGGAGCAGGCTGCTCCCTCCCTTTCTCCCCTGTCACACTTGGCTTTGCCTCCCCTTCCGTTTGCTCTGCCTCTTCCACTCCTCTGACCCCTCAGTGGGTCTGTTCAATTAGCTAATCCAGCAGAAAACTAACAAGCGAAAAATGTGATTAGATGCAATAACCCGAAAGCAATTTTGTAGTCAACACGGGGAGTTTTATACCAGGTCCTTATTATAAACTTTTGCTAGGATACGTTTATGAGCTACAAGCCTGCAGGGAGGAAAAAAAAAAGACAACCCAAATAGAGAAAAAACAAACCATCAAGACCATCCCCACCAGCAAAGCGATACCTGCAACACGTTAGGATTTAGTTCAAGCTATGTCAGTGAGAGCTGTGCTAAAAGACAGTCTGCTTCCCTTTGCCTGGGTGGCAGCTCTGCAAGGAGGATTCTGCCAACGCGGTTGTAAGGGTGGGAGCAGCTAGAGAAGCCTTTGCCACCCTGTCTCGCTGCTAATTCCCCAGGGAAAAAATAAAAATACATAATATTCTATTCAAAAAGGTCTGGAATTGAGGAAAAAAACAAGTTCAAAGGCGTGTCTAAAATAAATCCAATAAAAACCACTCCCTTTGCAGCTGTTGCTAAAAGGTGGGAGGAAAGCAGCAACAGTAACAAGGAAATCATTTGACAATGAATCAGGATTTACAGTGACAGTATTGAGATATATTGTGATGAAAGGGAGTGTAATTACTGGTGCAGCTGCCATATATGGGGGAAACATTTCATACTCTCCCCATCAACACTGCTGTCCCCGTGCTCAGATTAAAAAAGTCAGGCCAGATCAATAGGCCAAGTTTCAGGCTGCAATATATAGTGCACAGAGCAAAGACTCGCAGGGAGGGAAGGTTTTTTGACACCGTCTACTTTGGAAATGTCAAACTTCTGCATCTTAGCTTTTGTTCTGATCAGGCTGGCAAAGAGTGAAGCAAAATGAGCAAAGATTAATCCAGGTAAATGTGAGACTGTGCATTTGAATCAGTTGGCTGCACAAAAGCAGGAATATTTTTCTATACAAAGATATTATCTCTGCTTAAGAGGTAATAGCATAAACCATCGGAAGCTAAGAGATGATTACCTGAGGAAGAGAGGTGAGGAGGAGCATCCGTTAGTGCAGGCTTGCTTTGTTCTTGCGCTCTGACAGAGGCACTGCCACTGCCCGCTCTGGGAGACAGAACGGTGGGCGAGAGAGGCACGCTGTCTGACCCGGCACAGTGCTTCCTAGGTTCTTCCTCTTGTAACGGCCTCCATCACCGAGCTAGGAAAACAAAAGCGGTGGAAGTCTCTTCAGAATATAGGACAGAAACATTTGAATAAGCCAAATCACTTTACACAGACCTGTGGCAAACATATAATCTCTTGAGGACCACCTAGGCTGGCTTCTTGTCTTCAGCTTGCCAGCGACAAAATAAACAAACCATTGATGATGGGGATTTTGATCGAGTCGTTCTGTTTGACTATAAAAGGTACCTTCATACAGAACACTGTCTTGAAAGATTGCACCAGGTGTCACAGATGACACAAACTGAAGATTTGCTGCTGCCAGCTTGAGATTGTTTCTGCTGCAGGGCACTTACTGTCAGTAATAAAGGGCCAAAATTAAAACACGGATTATTTGTCAGCGGTCCTGTGTCAAGCTGGGTGAGCATTTCAGCTCAGACCCCGCAGAAGGGCAGTTCTATTAATTATTTTGATCAAGCAATTCAAGTCATGGAGTAGAGAATACACACAAAATCAGATGACACCAAGCTGGAATGGTTTGCTATGGCTTTGAAAAAAAAAAAAGAAAAAATAAACCAATGTCAGCAAGCAAAAGAAAAGAAAAAAATCTGTAGAGATGAACACAAACTACTGCATTTATTAAGGCTAAATTGAGCACAAAACTGAGAAATCAGAGTAGGCAACTGCTCTGAAGAAAAGGATTTGAAGCGTTAGAGGATCACAGACCACTGACTCATTTCTAGGATGATACATAAAGGCAGATACCGCTTTGAGATGTGTTAACAGAAACACCCTCTTGCACGGATGGTAATTATTTATTCTGTTGAGATTTCAGCTGCAATGCTGCATTCAGGTTTGAGAAGGATGAAGCCAAATGAGGGAGCAGAGGGGAGCTACATGAAACACACGATCTGTGAGGAAAGAAAAGAAAACCAGAGAGGATCACAGGAGAAGAGATACAACGATGGAAGGCAGAGGGTTGCTTTGAAGAAAAAGGTAACCAGTCGTTCCCCTGTCTAGTGGGGAGACAGGACAGGCAAAGATTAGCTAAATTTCAAGCAGATAAGGTTTAGGTTAGCTACTAGGGAAAGCCTTTTAACTGCCAGGATTACAAAGGATTAAAAAAAAGATACTTGGGGCTCTATGGATTTTTACCCACAGGGATTTGGGGAATAGGTTTAACAAACCTTTGCCGAGGTGGTGTCAATTCTAAACACTCTTGGTACTTCCAGAACTTAAGCACTGGGCTACATAATCTCATTAAATCTCACATGGCTAGAAATCTCTAAATGCCAACTTTTCCCTGCTGAGGATGACGGCAAAGTCTGTATTTAGACACTTGGGATTTTTAAGTAGAAAATGAACTAATAAAGCAAGCTTCAAATATACATAGGAAAAATGTCACTCATTCACAAGAACAATTTCAAATAAAATACTGAGAAATAAACATAAATGTGAAGCACATTATTTATGACAATCTAATTTGGTCTCCCATGGATGATGGCTGAGTCATCTGTGTGGGCTTGGGGAGTAATTTTAGGTAAACTCACAGCAATTTATTCCGGAAAAGAATGTTCATCAATATCATATTTACGGCTAGGTGAAACCATATCGTGCTCTTTCGTTTCTGACACTGGATATCAGTATGAGCAGAATTGCACTTTTAATACCAAACATACAAAGATATTTGGTATTAATCCCATAGAAGAAAAGCCAAAGCTTGCTAGTGGCTAAAGAAACAGGCCACAGAGTTTCTTTGCTTTAGTCAGTAGTCAAGGCAGTTCTGCTCAACCAAATAGCAAATTCCCTTTCCAAAAATCAAACTTAGCCAGACAATGGGATGTGATCCACTCAAAATTGGTCATAAAATGGGATACCACTCTTAGCTTGCCTTCCTTCCCTTTCAGGAACATCTGCTTGCATGATTGTGGTTTTTTTTTCAATACCAGAAGGTTAGAAAGAATCACGGAACCCACAGTGAACTCAGCCCCAGTTACACAGCCCATTTTTCTAGGAGCCCTAGAACACAGTCATAATGCAAACTAAAACCTGTACTTTTAGAGTATAGAAGCCAAGTTGTAAAATAAACCCATATATTGTTTTCCTCTAATTGAAATCTTTGTTTCACACATTTCTAAGTACTAGGAAAGAAGTTAGACATGGGGGGGCATGCTCATTACCACAGCCTCTAGGTTCATTACCAGACAGCTTCAGCAATGTCTGAAGCAAATAGAGAAGTATCAAGCCACACTCAAGAAGGCTGGAGTAATGTTCTTTTAAAAAATAATAATAATTTAAAAAATCATCTCTTCAGCACGTGTATATATGTGAGTAATGTGAAGTCAATGAGAACACTCAGGTGAGTATTTTCCCCCAGGATTTAGATCTCCATCTCTAAACAAAATAAGAAAGCTCCCCAAAAGAAAGAAAAAAACCAACCAACATTACATTTTTCTGTCTTCCTGTCAAAGTGTTTCCTCAGTGACAGCCTGCACAGTTCTGAGGTTGTCCCAAGACATTCTGGGAGAATCATTTAAATTAAGAAGGGTTAGAAATGTGCATATTCAAAAATAACCATGAGCTGTGTATTTGTTTAGAACTACATCCCTCTTGTGGAGGTGTCTGGGGAATACAGACATGGATCAAAGGCAAAAAAAGCTGCCTTTTAAACATCATGTAAAGGCAAGTTCCTACCAAGTAGAAACCCCCCCACAATTTCCTAGCAAATAGTGTGGTGGGAAATTCTAGCTCAATTCTACTTGGAAAGACATGATGAAGTCTCAAAATTGGGGTTTGCTCTAAGCATGGAAAGAAATTATACTTCTTAAAATAAAAATAATGATAATTAATAATAACAAAGACAAGGTCCATGCACAGCAAGGATTCTGCAGATCAGAAATAATCCCACTGGAGATGAAGTCCCCAGCAGAATCACTGCCTTCTCTTGATATTCAGGCTTAATCACCAGTGTTTAAGCCCGTGCTAACCACTTCAGCTCAGAAACATGAACCTACCCTCCAACGTCGGTTCTTCCTGGATGACATCAGACAGCTCAAAGTGCTGTGCTGAATTTTCCTACAGTTTGTTACCCACCAAATCAAAAACAAGTAGAGCCCACATGACTAGAATATAGACAAGACATGCTCACGATGCTAGGAAAAGGGAAAAACCACTAGACTCTTTAAACACACAATCCCTCTGCCCATCGAGAACCTCCTCTTCAGAAAGAGGGGGTTAACGGAGAGCAAGACCAGCCCATTTGTCCAACATGACTTCAACGTACCCTCGGAAAATCTTCCCCTCACACCATTACCCATCACCTGGCACAGCCAAGTTACTTCTGCCAAATTCTGTTCCTGGCCATAGCAGAGAGGGGAATTTGCCTCTGTGTAAGAAGTAATTTATAAATAACCCAATTTACCCAGCTCCGTATTACACGAAGCCAAAGAATAGCCCAGGATTTACCTTACCTACAGTCCTGCTGCTAGCAGGGAACTTAGCTCATGTTGCTGCTTTTGCTACAGCACTTTAGAACAGCAGCAAATGATATTCTGCACCTAGAAAGGCTTCGGTTTTACAATTCTTGTATTTAATCTTTAAAACTGGATAGCGTCACATAAGCAAGAACACTCTTATCTTGATCACAGTTGTTATAAAAGTCATTTTGCACTTTTGGAACGATTGCTCCCAAATAAGTATCGATCATCAGACCAGTTCCCTGTAATGATGTTCAATTTGAAAGGCCGTGGTAGTATTGGTGCCTCCAGAAGTACCAGATCAGAAAAACCTCATAAATATTTGGTGTATGGTTAAATACTTCTTGAATAAAAAGGATCAGAATAATGGATTTCATAACTATAGTTATGCATTGCAAATAACATCACTGTATATTTCATAAAAATACTACAGAGATTTTATAGACTCTTCCCTGTTTTTCTTTTTACACATTCTCTGTAACGGAGATCTGTGCAAACCACAGCCCCTCCAGAAGAGACGTTCTGGTGGGGAACAGATTGATGTGAAGATGTCACCTGTGTTTCGATCCCTAAGGGAAGATCTGGAGAAGACAATTCTGTGGCTATAGCTTCACTCTTGGAGTATTACCAGAGAAGACAAGAAGCAACTCCTGAGTAAGTCAGCAGCCATGAGCAGACCACAAAGGTGCCCAAATGTCCCCTCCCTGGGGTCGTTCCTGAGCAGCTGCACACACATGGCCGTCTCTGTCCAGGCCTGCTGGGAGCCCACGGCACCGCGCGGCCAACACGCTCAGGGTGTGAGCTGTGCTGCTTCTGAAGCTATCACAGCGAAGGTTCTCTGACCAGGCACGCTGCATCCCTCAGACACTTCTGCACAACCAGCTCTTTTACTTCCTATGGTAAAACTGTTCCAAGCTTAAAAAGAAAACCCCAGAGCTTTTTAAACTTCCCATTGATTATGTATCTTTAGCTACAATTATTAGAAAGGAGATTGTTTCTAGATCTAACCCATAACTTCTCACTCTTCTGTTCCGCTAGGACTTCCAAATACACACACAAAAGCAAATAGCAGGACTTCCCCTGAAAATAACCTGCTGTTATTTATCCGATTCCTGCCTCCCTTTGCACAGCAGCGTGATATGAACTCCAAGTACCTCATCTTGCTTCTTGGAAAAACAAAATAGCATTTCTAAGAGGCTACCAGAACTGCTTTTCCCCACCAAAGCAATTCCAGAAGTCTCCTTTGAGGAGAAGGCTCTGCTTGGATCACCTTCCCTGCCTGATGCTATTTCTGTACAGATGCATAATACCATCTTATAAGCACGTGTGTAGGGAGAAATATCTGAATATAGGGCAAGACAAAACCAGCAAACATCGTTTGGTCATCAGCAGGATTTTTGACACTTTCTCACTTAACGATTCTGTATTATGTGGCTAAAAAATACGGGTTAAATGAAACTTCTAAAACCAGATGTAAAATATGACAGAAAACTGTGCTCTGAACACTTGGCAGTGGCTCAGCATTAAACCATGCACAGCATGATGAAACTCCACAAGAGACTAGCTCTTGGTCCCATACTGCTGAAGATTACCATTAATCAAATGGGTATGATGCAATAAGAAGTACGCTCATTAAACATGCAAATGACATGGGTGTAGAGAGGAGATGGAAGCCTGTTTGAAGCATGGTTGCTCTGCAAAAATATGGGCAAGCTGGAGAAGCTATTTAAGAACACAAGATACTAATCAATAAAGATACGTTGTTATTGTAACACAGCATATATTATACACATTGCATAATACAATTATGCAAATACAGGAAAGTGGTTTAGTAGTAGTTTTGCAGAAAGGCTGGAGAGGATGCCAGGGGTTACGGATTATGACCTAGCATAAGGCAAGAGTGTTGTGCTTTTAAGAAAAAGCCAAACACTATCTTGAGATGCATAAATAAGAGTATTGTTGGCAAGTCATGCACAGTAATCACCTCGCGTATTGTGAAGCCGATAAGATCACGGTTGAGAATGACACATTCCAGTTGGACAAAGTCCAGAAGAGACCGATGAGACAGCGCGAGGTCTGCTAAGTATGATCGACATGGAAAAAGGAAGGGTAGTGACTTCACCTAGACCAGAGAAGGCTGAAGGGAGGCGTAATATAACAAGCACATTTGCAAGAAATGACAATAAATTGGTCTCCTTGTCCTAACTGCACATACGGTAAGTGAGGAATTTAAATTACAGTGAAAGAGAACAAAAAAACAAGATGATGATTTTGTAGCAGTAAGGATGGTTCCATATTGCAGACACTGCCTAAATCTCTATGGAATCTCTATCTGGAGAGGTCTGGGCCTTAAAAATGGATTAGATAAACATCATTCAGGAATGATTTTAAGTTGTCTTGATTTTCTTTGGGGACAGAGGGATGGATCAGATGACATCTCAAGGTTCCTTCAGTCTTTTGATTCCTTACATTATTGTTGTGTTGCTTTTTGAAATTTAAGGTGATTCACAATTAGCAATTTCAAGCGTGACAGTTAGGAGTATGGCTAAAAATTCCTGTGAATAAGCAGGAGGTTTTTCAGCACTTCTTACATACACAGATAGGAAAATGGTGCCTGTTGAACTTCTGGCTCCTTCAAGGCCACCTCTTTACATGTGCATTAGCTCATTGTATCTTCCCAGAAAGAGCCACTCTGATTTATGGTGCTACGTACCAGCATGATCTGTTTACTTCTTTCTAATTTCCAGTTAATTGACATCAGTTGCACATCACTTGAAGTTGTATTTCAGTTTGCCCTTGAAGCGTTCTGTTCTCCTCAAACACATGCTCTGCTCTTCAGTTCCTCATACCAGAGCTGCTTCATCATTCACGCATTTTCCATCCAGCATCCACAACCGGGCCAAACAAATTAATAACTACAAAATTTTGCATCCTAGCAGAGTGAAAAGGCATCATCTTCCCCTCAGTTATGACTAAATACAGAAACAGAAGTGGTGGATTTTCTGCCCCTAGGAAATTTTCAACTTGAAGTATCAGCATTTATTTACAGAAATTTAAATTTTTTTTCTTCAGTGCGTGTGTAAACATTCTGCTTATTTCACAGTGAAGTCAGCCTAGGGAAGTACAGGTTTTCTTCCTATACACTAGAGAAGTAAAAGAGGGTAAGTCACAGTATACGAAGACATTTTCTCGGGCAAGATTCCCATTCAAATGACTTGACACCAGATCTACCTTTCCATGCGATGCTGCATGACCTACCTCCTTGGAGACCTACTTACCCATTGGTAATATAAACATCTGGACTACCAGATGTGGCGTGTTTCGAGTTTGGATGGAGGTACGGAAAGGAGGACACTGGAGCTTTCCTCTGAACTCGTTGAAGAGAAGAGAGGGAGTTCTCTGGTATGTGACACTAACCCTCTGTCCTGGTAACATCATGTAACAGTTAAAACATAAGCTACTCGCAGCTGGAGCAATTAATACAAACTGCTATTAGCAGCACTGCTTAAAAATGGATTTTTAATTTGAGCAGCTAAAGCTGCGTATCTGTATTTTCTTCTCAGTAGGAGAGCAGCAATTCATCCCGTACTTAGGACTGTTTCCAGTTCATCAGGCTGACTCCTCTCCAGCGATGTGCACAAGGCTGCGGGTGATGCGATGCGTGCAAGACAACGTGACGCCGATACCGAAGAATGGATGATTCCGCTAGTAGACACTGAAGAAGTTAAGGAGGGGCTTCAACAAACGCAGCATAAAGTTGCCTTCAAGAGTATGTAAAATGTGGTAGTTCCACCTTCGTTCTCAGGCCAGGTCACTTAGTAATGGTGCCAAAACTGGTGTCGCTGCATTTTTTAGAATGACAGTAGGAGGCCTACAGTATGTCATGACTAATTCTGACAATCACAGCCTACCCATGGCTGTCATAGAAGTTAATGATGGATCGTTAGAAACCACTTCAGCCTCAGGCAAAGCCCTGGGAAGTTAACTACCAGAACAATCTCTAATAAGCAGCAAAAACCAGTTTATTGGCTATTTTGGGGACAAAATTTACTTCTGCTAATCAAGAGAAACTTTACGAAGCCATCACCCAGTTTCAAAATCAGACTTGGGTAGTAGCACAGAGACCAGATTAAAGATCAGTGCATTTGCGCCCAACATATAATTAGGACAGACAGCTAGAACACATCAGAAACATGTTACAATTCATATTTATCACTATTTTGAATTTATTTTAATAGCTAGAAATAGCAGATAACTTTGCCAGCAGATTCTGGTGAAGGTCACATGCAAATATTATTTCACCTCACTACAGTGGGATTTCATACTGAAAACCAGCTCTGCACTAATGATGTTTAATATCATTATCTCTTACTGAAGACAATAATTCTGCCTCTAATAAATAAACAGTAGTCTGGTTTAAGTCATGATGGTCCTCTCCAACTCTGAAATGTCAGTCACTCATGACAGCAAAAATTGAGTTCATTTTTTAGTTTGCCTAAGCTATGAAATTCATAGAATCATGGAAGAGTTTGGGTGGGAAGGGACCTCTACAGGTCACCTCATCCAGCCCCCCTGAGGGGAGCAGGGACATCTGCAACTAGAGCAGGTTGCTCAGAGCCCCGGCCAACCTCACCTGCAATGGTGCCAGGGATGG